>JAQQZR010000033.1:7040808-7064849 GCA_030068235.1 Notoglanidium macrostoma
GTCTGTGTTGGCCCTGTGGTGGACTGGCGACCTGCCCAGGGTGTACCCCGCCTCTCTCCCGAAGATGCTGGGATTGGTTCCAGCTTCCCCGCGACCCAGATGGATAACGCGGTATAGATAATGAATGGATGGATGGATAGGGTCCCATTTCATTTCTCTATTTCTTTCCCCCTATTTTCTATTATTTTAATGAGTATTATTCAGTTACCTGGATTGTTCACAAACTCCTGTGAAACTAATAGGTCTAGTGAATCTAAACTGGTGATCACTTCAAAATTTCCTTCTTTCAACAACCAAATATGCTACGGTAAAACATCACAGTTTCTGTAACAGATGCTCCCCCACTTGTACGTGTGCAGGTGTATTTACCTGAGGGATGTGCTGAGTTTGAGAGGGCGCACTCCAGGTGTGGCAAATCGCAGAGAGTTTCTGTAGGTCACCTGCTGAACCGCTCGGTTGAAGCTCTCGATATCGTCTCCCTCCAACACCAGCACTGACTGACTGGGGTTCACGTGAACCTGAGGAAACACGTGCCATGTAGGGGCAAAGGAGTAGCAACACTTCCACAACTGAACAGCCACTTTACTCGGTTTATCCATGCATCCATGATCTCTTGTAGAAATGATCAAATAATTTGGACTTAAAAGTAAAGTGTATATATATATATATATATATATATATATATATACATATATATATATATATATATACACACATACACACAGAGAGAGAGAGAGAGAGAACACAGAGGAAAGGGAAAAGTGGCCATAGCGTCATGCTGTCATAATACCTTCATGCCGGAGCCAAGGCTCTCGAGATCTCCAAAATCCAGCCCCTCCCTGCAGGCGTACAGACACTCCACCACACTGTGAGGTTCCACACTTCCTGGACGCACTGTTACGCCTGACAACAGCCCACGGTAACCACCCACAAACTTCCCTAAAGGTTGTGAGGGATGAGACAGAAAGAAAAACCAAGCTGTTTAATCTGTGTACTCATCATAGCAAAGTATGAGGCCAAAATTTAGTGCTTAATATATGAAAATTAGCCCTTGGGTACAGATACAAAAATAGGAAAAACACTGAATGTCCTATAATTGACCACAGCCATCTCTTTAATATTCAAACATCACTGATCCAATCTGTACCAACCACATGCATCATTACCATCAAAATGTATGACATGACTGCCATGATCTATAAAATGAAAATTGTTTACAAAATAATCAAGACTCATTTTGTTCTATATCTGTTCAGCAAAAAGTATTCAGCCCTCACTGCTTTAAAAGTCTGCTAGAATTAACCTCATATACCACATTCTGGTATAAGCTAACTGTGAAACTGCAAGTGCTCGGAGTAGTGATCCTCCTATTACTACAATGATTCCTAGCTGTAGAGAAAACGAAACACACAGCACTCTCACACTCACACTCACACACACACACTCACACTCACACACACACACACACTTACACTTCTCATAACTCACTTGTGTCCTTGCCTTCTGGGATGCTGTTGTTAAGAATGTCTTTCTGCTTGTTTTCGGGCTCTGAAGAAAGCGAGAGATGAAGGAAGACGAGGGAAAGACAAAGTTTAAAAAAAATAAAATAAAATGTGAGTAAACTCTTGAGAAATTATAATCGAGTAAATCCAGTCTTTGAGCCACAGGACAAAAGTGACGCATCAGTGCTGATGGAGCTGATTAACACACATTGCAGCACAGAAAAGAAGAACAGCAGGAGACTAAAAGCCTGGCTGGGCATCTGTCTAACACTCATTCACACGCACACACACCTGTTTTTCTGTTTTGCTGAATAATAAATCAATCGGATGGTTTGAATATCAGACCGAAATGCACACACTGCAATTAAAGAGAAATCACACCAAGCTGCTGCTGGAATGCTGCTAACTGGCTGTGTATTTCTGTTCAGCAATATCACACACACACGCATGTGAAAATGTAAATGTACTGCCCAGTGAAATGTTTTAGCTGTCCTACTTGACCAAGTTCAAGACCGCAGCTAATGCAACGGAATAAGGAATGGAATAACTAGCTAGTGAAGTGCATTAAAACCACTCATATGTACATGCGGTACACCTTCATATAGCCATAGTCCTAATCCTCTTCTATAGAAGTTCCTAATGTAGCACATTTTGTCTGAGTTCTTCACTTTGACTACAAAATGTGGTTCCAGCGTTTCCCACGCAGAGACTGTTCTTGAGAGGGCCATCCACAGTATATTAATAGCCACCAATGTATTTTTGGCAACCCATTTTAGCAAATAATCATGAAGAACGAGGACGTTCTGTAAGCGATCACCATCACAGGATCACTAAAAGAAACTGTTGTGCTAAAATGATTGGCCAAATAGCCGAACACATGAACGGAGAGCTTACACGCTGTAGACAGTCTTAATCAGTATGCAGGTTATGCGTTATTGTCGACGTTACCATGACAATATGGAGCGCTTGAGTCCGGTCAGCGCGTTCAACTTTGGAATAGCGCTTTTTTCCTCTAGCCTAGGAAAAAAGTATTAACTGCTAATACTCCGTATTAAAAGGGCATTAACGATCTGTGCATATTTGATCAGTCTATTTGTCTGTCAGTAACAGAATTAATTGGCCATTTTTATTATCAGAATTATTTTTTTTTTTGTCAGAAATCGCAGATAGAACAAATTCAAAGCAACATGTGTATCTCTTCCTTCTTTGCAAGTCAAAAAAAATGACATGAAGAAGAAAAGAGTCAACTGTTCTGAAACCTGAGCAGCATGAGCGGAGCAGATTCCACCGCCATCTGAAATCACACGTAGTAGGCCATTTTTGTGCTGTCCGTTAATTCTGGCCCTTTCCGCCACCTACCACCAAGCACTGGGTTCTTTCCTCACACTGCACACAAAAGATAATATTGGAGTCTGACTAGCATCTCTCGAGTGTAAGGTGACTGCATGTAATAAGCAGGGATCGTATGATGGCTTTGGATTGCATTTAATTTCACTTGGTTTCCACATATGATTGTCCACATATGATGTGTGTACAGAACAGTGGTGGGATCTGGAGCATGCAACTACAGTTGCAGCATGAAGGTGGAGTGCACCGGTACATTACAATGAATCCTTACTTACCAAATGAAAACCTATGCTTTGTGAAAGTCAAAATTTTTCACTTGTGACCGTTAAATATTTACTAAACCTGCTTATCTGCTGGGCAACTATGAATAAAAAATAATTCATGCAAGCATATTTCATGCTTGTTCGTGTAATCTGCTTGTCCTGGGAGGCCAGTGAAAGAGACAGAGGCTAGTGATTTGCCCACTCCTACACACACACACACACACCTTTGTATCTTGCGGTGTAGTTAACAGTTGCTTTAGTGCACATACCCCAACATGCTCCAATCACCAGCCTCTGATGTGGGGCGGGGTTAGGTATGGCTCCATTGTCATGAATGAGTGCCGGGTCAAAGGTCACCCCATCTACATACAGTGTCACAGAGGGGAACTGTACGCTAAGAGACAAGTGATGCCACTCACTGTCACACACCTGCGAAGAATAGATGGCAAAGATCATCAGGGATCTTGTACATACCATAGCAAATTAGTATATACACCAATATCCTTGACCATGTCTCGGTCTCTCGTATTGTGAACCTAATCAAAAGCTGACCGAAGAAATAAATACATGCCCACACGAATACAAAACTATTAAGTGTAATTAAATGATCCCTAATTATAATTGTGTTTGTTAATATTTTTATGGTTCCTCAATTTACCTGTTCAAGCTTCCAGAGAAATTTCACCGGCCGTGCAGCGGAGACATCCGGCCAGTAAAAGAGAGACAGGCGGCAGCCATGCACGGACAGAGAGTAGTGCGAATAGGAATCATCTGTTAATGAGAACACGTACACAATGGTTACTCATCAGTATCTGGCTTCACACTCATTTTATGCCATTCTATATTCAGCTCTGGACAAGTTTCCTCCTATAAGGTGACCGAAATCTGGGAAGAAATAAAGCTCGTGTTTTGAGATGATCAGTTGCACAGAAGCTCAATGTGTGCGAGTGTGAGAGAGCGAGAGCGCGAGAGAGAATGCTTAATCCATGACTCTTTCCTGTGACTCAGCTTAGTAATGGTGGGAGGAGAACTGCGCTTTAGCTGGATAAGCCATTTCACAAGCCTCATGAATAACAAAGCAAACACAACATCAGAGAAAATTGTATGGCATGAATATAGAAAAAGAACTTGTACAAAGGAAGCAAAGGCATAGGATAACTGTCAACTTCAGAATTATTAGCACCCTTCAGACAAATGGGCAACAGTGATTATGCAGAACACACTTTACAACCTACTTAGCTTTTCCTCGAACAAAACATCATTGTCGCAGTAAATAAAGGCCATAACAGAAAAGTCCGGAACGACTAAAATTTGTTCGATCCCATTTCCATATCAACAAGCTGTTTCAAGGGTTGCAAGAAACAAGCTCTTACTAAATGCAACCCAGATATACACAGTTCCTGAACTCCACCGTGCATCACAATTACACCGGGAATTGTGTCTTGCTACATGAGACCAAAATGAACCTTTATGAAGGGTGGCTGCATGTAAGAAAAAGATCCCATACCGACGCTGATGGATCGCTGAGGCTTAGGGTCTGATTTGCAGCTTGTAGTCTAGGGTCTTGTGAAGCCTGCTGACAAATTTCCTCATTGTACTAGGATATTTAAGATAACCTCTGCCAGGAAGTTAAGACAAATCAACACAGAAATGGGTGTAGGACACAGTACCAGTGTTTTGCAATGGCAATTTAAACCCTGTACTCCTAAAGAAAGCTGGCGGTCCACACGAACACGCCTTGTGTCAACATTCCAGGCTGGTGGAGGTGCTGTAATGGTGTGGGGAATGTTTTCTTCTGTTAAAACCAAACAACCATCGCTTGAGTGTGGCCACAGAGTATTGTTGCTGATCATGTGCATCCCTTCATAGCTACAATTTACCCTCTTCTAATGACTACGTCCAGCATGATAATGCACCATGTCGCAAATCAGACATCCTCTCAAACTGGTTTCATGAACATGACCATGAGTTCTTCAGTGGTCTTCCCAGTCACCGGATCTGAACTCAGTAGAGCACCTTTAGGATGTGGTGGAACAGGAGAGTCACAGCATGACAGTGCTCTTGAAAATCTGCAGGAACTGTGTGACACGATCATCTCAACATGGACCGCAATCTCAAAGGGGTGTTTCTAACATCTTGTGGACTCCATGCCACAAAGAATTGAAGAAATTTTGAAAGCACAGTATTAGTATTAGCATAGTGTTCCTAATAAAGTGCTCCAAGAGTCTAACTCACACACACATCTAACCGCTGACTATTTCCACCATGGGTTCCTTCCTAATTTTCATCAAATCATTTTATGTTGAAAACACTGGATTGCAAATATAAAAAAAAAATACAGCATGTTTACGCTAACTATATTCTTTACAATAAATATAATATCCATTTCATAATTTTCTCATAACAATCAAATATTGTATGATACTTTTTGTTTATTTTCAGAAAGGGTGCCGATAATTCTGGAGTCGACCATTATGCATGCACACACGAATGAAAAAATGACAGTAAACCTAGTGAAAAAAAATTTGATTAGCAATACAACTGACCATTTTTCACAGTGCCGCACACAATAGTTTCCTCTTCTTTACGCGCTCCTCTTGCCTGATTGGCTGGCGGCTGAGTGTTGGCCCCGCCCCTTCGCATCCACAGCTGGAGGGTGAAGTGGTCTCCTGGCACCATTGAGGCAACAGAGTCGGGAACCACAGCAACATGGGTGGAGCCGTTGAAAGAAAACACCAGGGACGAGTCAGACGAGGGAAGCGTGGGCAGTGCAGCTGTCCAGTTAGCAGCGGGGGACGGAGGTGGGAGCAGGTCAACCTCACCCCTTACAGCACCTGGGAAAGAACACGGTTTTCCTGTTGTAGCAAGATTCGTCAGAATGCCATCCTTTCATTAAACAGATGGAAAAACAATCTAAAAATAAGTTAAATGTGTGTGAAATGTCTTTCATTAACTCTCAATGAAAAAACCTAAGCGATCCTCAATGCTAATCTGCTACTGCTAGTAATAACCAGAGAACAGACAACAAAAGACTTATTCTTAAAGCAGCAGCTTCTGAGGTAGGAAGACTCACCACACAGCCTCCTTACAGAGCGGTCAGAGTAACTATCACGGTCACAGCCTTTCCCAATATGGCCAGTCTGAAGCTCCACAGTGGCCTGGATGTTCCACACCGTCTCCTCGCAGGTCTCCAGGCGCAGGCTGGGGAAGAGGGGGATGCTGCCGGAACCAGGTGTGTACTCGACTCGCTTCGACCAGCCTGAGATACGAACACGTTGTAAATACATTAAACAGAATGAACAGGTAATGTGCTGTAAATAGATACCAAGAAACAACATTTGTTAGAAAATCACACACATCAACTGGGTTTCCCCCAGCGTCTCCAGGGACATAGAGGAAGGGTTCATATAAACAATAACAAGAAGAAAAAATATATTGTATCGGTTTAATCGGACATACAGCCTTAAAACCAAGGTCAAGCCCTTTTTTTTTTATTTTTATTTGTCCCTCTGTTGTCCATTCATTTGAATGAATTTGACCCTCATTTCCTCTGTAATTTAGTCATGGTCAGCTCTCACCCACCACACAACTCTGCCCCATCACACAATAGCTACCAACCAGGGAGGGCAAAGGCTTTCAAGTGCTTCCTCCGAGGCACACTCGAAGGAAAACGCTATCCATCCACTTCCATATGCTCACAGCCATGATTGGCTGGTATTTGACAGAGAGCGCTCCCCGAGCGCAACGGCCAGTGCTGCTCTCGAGTTCCCGGCCACGGATGGCTGTGGCATCATTGGGACTCGCACTAGCGATCTCCAGATGACATGGCTTTCCTGTTGTGCAACTCTGGGTGTTTTAAAAATGCTTTTTTTTTCTTCCAAATTTGCTTCCGTTTCTTGTATTTTTCATTTTAATACTAATTGAACAAAACAATATTTTTTCTTTGGAATAATCTTTCTAAGGCAAACAGTCAGGGTTCCAACCACATATTTTTATGCAAATCACGGATTAAAGAAATAAAACCTTGAGGCCAGTGGTAATAAAATCAACATAACAGCATAACATGTTTGTCCTACATTCAACATTCGACATTCACATACACGCCGGTGACAGAACGGAAGAGGTGAGAAATTAAGCTCCGTACCAATCCAGCCGGGCTTGCAGGAAGGTTTCACGGTCACTACGACCTGGGCATCAGCCTGAGCTCGATTCTTCCCGCAGTCAAATGCAGTCACCCAGAAGCTGTGAACACGCTGCTTCTTGGAGTCTAAAGGTTCAGTGTTCTTAATGTTTCCTGAGAAAGACAGACAGACAGACAGACAGACAGACAGAGAGAGAGACACACACAAAGAGAGAGAGAGGTAAGTTTGCTGCTATATTTTTACCATTATTTTATTTTATTTATTTATTGTTACTGTATTTGTTTTATTGAAACTGTCTCATTTCAATGCTTTAGCAATACTGTACATTTTTAAGGTCATGCTAACAAAGCTCTTTGAATTGAAGAGAGAGAGAGAGAGAGAGAGAGAGAGAGAGAGAGAGAGAGGTATTCACCCGCTGACAAGCAAAGAATGTAACAAAGGGCCAGAAATCAGCAGGTACTTTATTAAAACATTCTTTCAATAATGTAATCAAGAAAGAAAGGGTGCATCAGCAGGGATCTATAAATGGAGGCAAAAAGTCTAAGACGGGGAACGTACTAGCAAAATGGTCTGAATGGTTCCAGAGTCACCAAGTACAATTATTTATTCAAATACAATGTCTCTGAAAAAGTACATAAATCCACACTTCTTTAAATAAAAAGAAAAAGAAATAGAAAGGCAACCAAAAGCACAGAAGGGCCATATCGACAGAGAAGTGGAGAAAGAAACCGGGAAAAAGATAAATAAATAAAATAAATAAGAGTGCAAGATGGCCATGGAAACACAGTGCAAAGGCATTCGCCCAGTGGCGCCTGCTTCAGCCTGACCCAAATTAGCAGTCGAACGCCACACAGCCTGGCACAGAAATCTGCAAGGTCATCACTAAAAAAAGCTATCATCTCCCTCTCGCTCTCTCTCACCTTCCCACGACCCTCTTATATTCCCTCTCTTCTCTCACATGTTCAACCTGTCTTCCGTGCTCGGTTCCTCTCTCTTGGCTCTTATCATATTACAGAATGTCAGCTATTGATCTTCTGGGTTTTGTCATTGGGACTCTGACAGAGATTCTCATCTGCACTGCGCGGATAGCAAACCCAATCATGTTTCCTGTTTCACGGCAGGTTACAGATACAAAAAGCTCGCAGAGCTACGGTCAACCTCAGTTTTCTTACTTAAGAGAGAGCAAAAAAAGATAAAAACAAAGACCATGATGAAAACGTGGTGGAAGAAAGAAAGAAAAAAACCAAAAAAAACAAAAACAAAGACAGGTGAGTAATGATAGCCTCCAGATATGCATTTTGCCTCATTCAACACTGTAAACAAATAGAACAAACGCATACACTATGCTGAATATTTCATAAACATAACTGTCTGGTGTAATAAATTGCACACCATATATGGTCTTATGTATTCCAGCCATACAGATGAGATGAAATCAAACAAAGGAGGAAAACAAGGCAAATCCATCTTCAACGGTTGTACATGCAGTGAATACAGAAAACACCAGACCCAGGCGCAAAGGACTTGTAATGCTCACCATCGTTGTCGATTGCAAACGGGACGTTCGGCGTGATGATGTCGTAGAAGCAGATCTGGCTGTATTGAGGTGAGCAGTCGGCGTCCAGAGCTTCCACGCGCACGATGCGATCGAAAAGACGACCTTCGGGGACAGATGCCTCGTAACGACGCTCGACAAACACCGGGGAGAACTCGTTCACGTCGTTCACGCGCACGTGAACCGTGGCCCTGTGTAACGGGAAAAGCAGGAATAGAGACGTAGGGAGGAATTGGGACACGGAGAATTCAGAGACAGAGTTTGTAGTGAGATATAAAACAAGGCAAGACTGACAGAATAATGAGGAACAGCTGATAATGTCAACACATATGTAAAACACATTTGCTCTACACAATCAAATGAAGGCTGATGTTTGGAGTACTGCGTTTCTCGTACTTGTGTGATTTTTTGCTGTTGGTGCCATCAGGACCCTCTCCGCAATCGTAGGCTTGGATGGTGAAGCTGTGCTCCCTCTGGCTCTCGCAGTCCAGAGGCTCTTTGGAGCGAACAAGGCCCTCTCCGGTGGAGCGGTCCAACACCACGGCCTCGAACTGAGCCGTACCAGAACCGCCTGCGCCGTTGTGCACTCGGAAGCCACAGATCTCACCTAAAGCGAGACAGAGTGAAAGAGAGCCGATCAAGAGGAAAGAAAGGGCCAAAGGAAGGGGTGATGAGAACGGCAAATGGAAATAAAATCCGAGAGGGATCCAACATTGAAAACCCAGTCTTCAAATACAATATTACACACGATTCCAAACATTTCCTATTACAGCTGTTATTATTATTATTATTATTATTATTATTATTAACTAGGAAATTCTGTAAAAAGAACAGAAACATAGAAACCTAAAAGGCAGAAAATCTAAACCTAGAATCTAACCCTCATTATAATTCATAGCATCGTGATCCATGCTACAAGCGTGAAGCCGCCTCCAGGAGCCTAAAGAGCTCAGTCGTGCATGAACGTGCCTCTGCGGATGCTGGGTCAGCCTGTGGAGAGAGCAGGCCAGGCATGCCTGATCCTTCCGTAATTTTATGCAATTTGTGTAAACACTGGTGTGTAATTACTTCCTGCCGCACTAAACCAACAGCCCTTTACTCCAAACTGCCCCTGTGTTAAATCAGCAGTAATTTTGTTTATAAACTCAATCTGTGCGTATACAAGTAATGAGCGTGCAACAAAGTGAAGTAGCTGCAGTTACTGTACGCGCGTATTACAGTGGTATAAAAGCTAACAATTACCTTATACTTACTTTGAATAAGAAGCCTGTATTTTCAATTTCTGTACTATAACCGGGCATCACGGTGGTGAACGTGTAGCATTGCTGCCTCAGAGCTCTGCAGCCCCTGGTTTACTGGATCACTGTCTGTGTACGCTCACCCAATACCCATGTGGATTTCTACTGGTTTCCTCCCACCTCACACCATACCAGTGTGTGGAGTAGCTACTCTAAATTCCCCCTAGGTGTGAATCAGAGTGTGTGCATGGTGCCCTGGGACTGACTGGTATTTCATCGAGGGTGTATTCCCAGCCCAGTGTGCCCCAGAGCTCAGTTCCCGATGCTGAGGAAGCTCTTCTGAGCCTGACCACGATTAAGCAGTTACTCAAGATGAAAGACTGAATGAATGCATGTATGTACTATAACAACAAAACAATCAGAACAATATATAATCATATTGCTGATCGCTAAGGGCTACGGAGCTGATCGCTAAGGGTTACGGAGCTGATCGCTAAGGGCTACGGAGCTGATCGCTAAGGGCTACGGAGCTGATCGCTAAGGGCTACGGAGCTGATCGCTAAGGGCTACGGAGCTGTGGGTTAAAAATTACAGCGCAGAAGGTTACAGGTCACAGAGCTAATGGATACAGAGCTAATAATTAAGATGCTCCATATTCAAAGGGTGGCTTAAAAGTGATCAAATTTTGCTGATGTGAACGTCGGTGCTTGTGTGCGTTACCTGCATAGTGAAGAGGAGCGTCTTTATCCAGGGCAAACAGAGGTGGGTTCAGCAGGACAGTGTTGTCGTTCTCCATGACGATACCCTGATACTCGGTCTCGATCCATGGCTTGTGTTTATTGGCTGAGAGGAACGAGATGGACAAGGCATTTAGAATTTTTTTATTTATTTATTTATTTATTTTTTTTTTTAAAAAACAGGCATTTCCTTAACCACTTAACACACAACAGGGCTCATAGACGTTGACTCACAAGCACGAGTAAGTCTCTATTTCACACACGTACATATAATCACCCAAACGTATAGATCCACACATGCACGCATGCAAATAACCTATACACAAACATTTGTCTCTTATTTCACTGAATGGGGTTTATCACGCAAACACACTGCACTGTGATTTCCCCCTGAACAGCACTTGAGCACACGCATCAATCTGCACCTCTGCTCCACTACACCTGCAGCTACAGATACGTATACGTGTAAACACGCCAGCTGGCTGAAAGACTGCAAAGAAACGTGTCCTCGGAAACCTATACGGGAAAATACCACAATGAAGACGGAAAATTCTCTTGCCTGAGGAACTGCGTACGAATCACAAACTCTTCGCTAATATGGTTCTCTGTGGCTAAACAAATAAATCAGACTGTGGAGAGCAGGTAATGTTTCATGAACCGAATTTGCACTGCTGTAATACACTGTTCAAGATGGCAGCATATACAGCATAATAAGAAGCCATATTCTGCATATTCGCAGCATGATTTAGCATTCTGCTCTTCCAGGAGGGAGCGAGGATTTATCATGTGCAACTGCTGACCACTCCATCGTGTTTCAACTCTCGTTCGCTTCTCCCTCCGCCTTTCTTCCTCATAGCATTCCTGGTGTAGCATTAATCTGAGCATCGGGTATCCGGATTACTCCACCGATTACAGATTGGGACTTGGATTTCCAGCTGTTCTCGTGCATACTGCCACACTCCGCCACTCCCCACAGCAATCTCACGCCAATTCTTTTTTTTTTTCTTTTTTTTCCAGCAGAGAAAATGCTGTAGCCCTTTTGAACCCGTGTCCTGTCGTTCCCTTTGTCTTTCGCTTGCTTTTACATCTTTCACAACACTGTAAAACAATGCTCCGCTGCGGAAATATTTTGCATTTAATGATTTTCAGTAGTCCGTCCATCCGTTCTGAATCTTTAATATTGGTACTTCCTGGTATTACTAATCGACGAACCTATTCATTACCGTGCTCTTAATGTTCGGTATGTTCACAGCACATGGATCAACACATAGATCAACGTCACATAAACCGCAACTACAGCTACGCCATTTAAAACAGATACGATGCATGTGATTCATTCAAGGGGTCAAGGGTTACAGCTGGCACGAAATGACACTTTTTTGGGGAAGCATTTTCGCTTCTGCACAACCCGTTGTCCATCTCGTCATCGTTCCTCAGGACAGCTGTCATTATTCACATTGCTCATAATCGACATGCAAAAGGATGTTGGCCACTGACCTTTGTTGCCATGGGCAACGGCAGTCAAGCAAAAGAGGAGAAAGGAGAGGAAACTCATTCCGGCCATCTGAGGGAGGAAGGGAGAGGAAGAAGGGAGGGGACATGGAAGAAGACATGCATTAAACTGACATGAAGCAGAGAAATATCAAGGCAGAAGCATGGACAGAGGAGTGCAAGTACAGAGAGACAAACACATCCGCGTCTGTATATCACACACTGGGGTCTCGTCCTCATTAAACGTGCATTTGATTAGCACTCAGTTCCTAGGCTTAAATAAAGTAACATGATTGATTACTCAACACCAGCACGATGCTGGGGCGCCGTTATCTCGGGATCGGTCTACACGATATTTTTGTCTTGCAGATTTAGCAATTATCGTGCCATAAATTCTAGCCGTGTCTTGGTCAGGAGACAACACTTGGAGACCGACTTTGTCCAATAATCGTGCACATCCTTGCATGTCGACTGGTAGGAGGGTTAACAAGTAATCAATCATAGCTAGGTGGAACGCCAAGGAACACGTCGTAGGAGTCGCCAAACTAGGCGAGAAAATACGAAAAACTCAGACTGTTTTTTTTCGGGGTGTTGTAGGGCGTCCCGGACTCCACATCTCTGCTGTCTGATTATGTCACAACATAACGTTCACGATGTTCATATTCAGGCCTGACGCTGGAATCGGCCACGACAGAATCGTGTGAAAATCAGGCTGAAATCGTGTAGTCTGATCCTGGCACCGGGTTCCTCGATCTTGGCCTGTCTGTTGGACTCTTTAATGTCAAACGCAAGCTGAAATGATGTAAAGTGATCCAACATTATTAACATCATGCGTACACGCTACGTCGCCTAAATCAGACTCGATGTTAAATCACATGTGCGAGCGCTGACTGCATGTTACTATTTCACGACCATCCATTTACTGGAGAACATCAGATCATTTACACATTATAAACTGGCCTTAACTTCCATGCGGAGATCTTCTCAAGGGCTTCATCTCATAAAGACCTTTCTATATGTAACTCTCAGCCACATCTCAAATCTTCACTATGCACATTATATATTAAAAAAACAAAAAGGTTAACATTTTAGGGGAGGTCACGCTGAAACAGGCTCGTGCTCAGTAGACACATCCACAGTGCCGTGTTTTCCTCCGCGTTAAGCACAAGCATCCTGGTGATAGTATGCGGTTTAGGACGAGGCCGAGAGCTGATACTGGCCATTTTGTGCGGCGCGTATGGCCAAAAAAAAAGCCCTTACGAGTGAAGGCAGGATGATGTGTGTAGACTGTATCTCCGAAGCAGTCCCAAGGTTAAGGAAGGCTCGCTATCCTGTCTGAACGAAAAGCCGACAATTTAGCAAGCGAAGGAAAAAGTGTAGCGTCGTAACGTTACATATATGCGACATTTCCTCATCGATTTTTTAGCAACTCCAAACCCAAAGCCATGGAGAGCTGACACGACGGTCTGTGAGCGAAAGACAGAGAGAAAGAGAGAAGGAAGGAAAGAGAGAAAGAAAGACAGACACGACGGTTTTATAAATGAACTGTTATTTGAAAATGATACGAGATGCGACGTTACCGTGAGGTGCGAGTCGGTACCCGAGACAGCCTCCTCCTCAGCGCCTCCGTCACACACACTCACACACACACACACACACTCACTCACTCACACGCGCACACACACACACACACACTCAGGCGAACAGGTGCGGACACACCGACCTCCTACAGCCTCAGGAATGTACTGAAGCCCCAGACTAATGCGTGAAATTGGGACGTTAAAACATGCACGTGCCTGCTTCCAGAAGTCTCGGTCTTTATTTTCACTCAGCTGACTAGCAGAAAGACGGAAAAAATTATCCGAGTGATATAAGAGGCGCCGCTGCCCCGCCCCTCCCACTAGAGTTATTCCCAAACCACGCCCACACTGCGTCTCTCTCTCTCTCTCTCTCTCTCTCTCTCTCTCTCTCTCTCTCTCTCTCGCGCGCGCTCTCTGTCTCGCGTTCTCTCTCTCTCTCTCTCTCTCTCACACACACACACACACTTCTTCTGTCTATCCTTCAGTTTATCCGGAATGATTTCACCTAATCAAGAAAGCTTAATCCATATCACCCATCCCAATTCCCACATCCTCCTCTCCGCCATGATTGACAGCTCAAGATTCTCCTCTGGTCCCGCCCCCCTTCCGTCTCCCGACCCCATTAGGCCAGACTGCAAAATGACGTCATCACTACTCATTGGCTCCTACGCTATAGACAGAGGCTGTGTTCCAAACAGCACACTAACGCACTTAATACTAGTGTATCAAAACAGCACTCCGGTGTTTTTTTTTAATAGTATTTATTACGGCACTATGCGGTTGCTGGAAGGCAGACCAGTGTGTATTTCACTCGGAAATGATCTCAAGGCTACCATACACACGTCACACGCACTTACACACCTGATAATAGCCCTTCCGGCATGGAGCAGGGAATACACTAATATGTGCAGGGCCAGGGTTGGGAATCTGTGTCCTGTCTTGACCTCTGGGTGTTCTACGGCCAGCTAAAAATTTATTACAGTCATGGGAAAAAGAAAGTACAGCCACCATTAATTTTATTTATTAGGGCCTAAATAACAACGACACGGTCCTCAGCAACTTTCTTAAACATACATATAACTTTCTGTGACCAAAAAAAACAGATTTCTATGTCATGTTTTTCCCTAAAAGTAAAGAAATATTCAGAAACCAAGTTGGCAGGTAAGAAAAAATTACAGTAAAAGTACACTCTTCCTATTTCCACAATCATTAAGAGAGTAATTAGCAGCCATGTGTTATTACTGAAGATTAGTTAAGCATAAGAAGAAGTAGGACTACCTCAATAAATGCAAAACCCTATGGAAAACCAAACACTGCATATCACCACAAACCCCTCATACCAACTGTCAAGGTGTTGGAATTGCCAAGTCACAGTCCAGACTTCAACCCCACGGAGATGCTGTGGAGAGACGGTACATAAACTCTCCTTAAACGTCAACTCAAACGAAGCAATGTTGTAGAGTGGGCCTACAATGTCTCGTAAACTACTCACTGATAAACCTGAAATGAATGGTTTCTGTAGGAGTTTTTGGTTCTAAACGTTACTACATGTTAGTGAATTATTGGGTGTACTTATTAATTCCCACCTTGTTTCTGAATGTTGGCTTAGTTTTAGGAAAAAATGACTACATATTCAAATCTGCGTTTATTTATTGACCTCTGAGGTTATTTGGTTGTTCTGAGGTTATTAAATTGTTATTTATGCCCTGATAAAATAAAATAAAATAAAAAGACAATTGAAGGAGGGGATACTTTCTTTTTCCCATAACTGTAAAAATCATCCCATGATATGAAAAGAACGGCACATAGCACAAATGTCAGTTTGATCAAATCCAGCATTTTTAATGACCATTGCAAAAGAAATGGCTCATTTAAAATCTTTTTTTTTTTCATACATTTGGTAACAATAAGGCAAAATTAGTTAACTGAACAACATCAGTGAAAAGCTGAACAAGTATAAATATTATTAAAATCCCCAAAGCTACAGTGAGTCACCACATTGTGGTGACAGGAGAAAAAGTTCCCTCACTGCAGTTTAGTTTACATGGTGCCAAGTAATTAAGATCTTAAGTAATACAAAAATGATCATTTTGGCAATTAGTGTGAATTTTTATAGGATTTCCTGCATGTGCATCCTGTTTTTTTTTTGTTTTTTTTTTGCTTGTGGTCCAGTTTACACAGACACCAGGACATACAAGTGTGTGAGAGAGTGGGGGAAAAAAAATAATAATAAAAATAAAAATCAACAATAGTCATCACACTCATTGTTGTGGACTTTTTTTGTTTGTTGAAAAAGCTACAAAATTACAAAACCAGCAACCCATTCTAAAATTGCTAAAAATATTGTGGAAAAATCTGTTAAATTAGAAATGAAACAATAATACTCATTTACAGGACAAGGCATATCCAAGTGTCACTGCACATTCTGGGTTTTATACAGGACAGTGTTTTGTGTAAATCTGCCTAGTGGCTGCAGATTTCGGAAAATGGAACAAAATAGAATTGAAATAAATACAAAAACCCGAAGAAAGTCCACGAAAGCAGACAGTTTTCAGGCCAGCGCTCAGACTGTGTTTGGTTTTGAAGGAAATGACATCAGCAGGTTCCAGTGAGATGCCCCGAACAGAAAACGATGAGTCCAATACTGTGGCTGAAAAAAATCTGTATGAACGTTATGGATAATAATTTGCCTCCACATTACTCTGATATAACAAAAAGCTTCCTCACACATCCAACCACTGGTCACATTTCAGCAAAAAAAAAACAAACAAACAAAAAAAAACCCCCAGCAACAGCTCTCCACTGAGAGCATTATCGTATCGTCTTTCTCTTCAATCGAAATAATGCTTCTTCACAAGAAAACAAATCAAATGTGTGTACAGATTTATGCATGTGTTTATATATATTTATAACATCTAGTTAAAGGCCTTAAAATATTGTCCAATCAATCACAGTTCCCTTCAGGTAGTTAAAGGAGGACCAGACAAAGAAACCTGTGAAAAAGAGACAGAAAGACGAAGAGATGACTTTAGAGCATGACGGAAAACTCTTCAGCTGAAGAACAGCAAGAAACACAAAGCACTGGAATGCCAGGAAAGGAAGCCTGTATGGTAGCGTGAGAATGAAATCCCAGGCACTGAAGGCTTAAAATCTGGAATGGCAACAGTTTGCTGTTTCTACAATTATTGAAGCTTGATGGGTTATACGTGTTCTTTTTACTTTAAAAAAACAGAAAGCATCATAAAAATGAAGTACAACCTGAAGATGAGAAGCTTCCCAGTGAACAGTTTATGTTCACTTTAGCAGCTAATTTAGTTAGCGCCAAGTTGTTTCCAGCAAAAGGCATTCATCAGCTACGCATGCAAAGCGCTTGGGAATCTGTCTGAGGTGAAGCCAACTGATATTCTAAATGTCGGATGATATAATCCTTGCCAAAACATACGTAGCATTCGTTTCATGAAGTTCCAAGGTTGGAAGAGTGCACATGAGCTCTTTTTCCTTAACTTTCCTCGCTTCTTTGCTGCCATGGCAACACCTAGCAATGCTGACGGAGATGTCCACTTTTACTATTCTCGCATGCATTATTGAAGTGCGCTGCGGTTCTCGCTGGATTCTCCCTCGGATCTGAAACGAGGGCACGCAAGTTCGTCTCGGACGTGTCTGTGTGCTGTCTAGTCACAGCATGGGTCTAATCTAATCTAAGTGAACGGCAAATCTAAGTGAAACGATTAGGCAATTATAACTCTGTGTTAAATTATCCTCATTACCTTTATCAAAAACATTAGTGAGAATTATAATAATGATCATCGTTGTCAACAGTAAGTAATTCGCTTTGATTACATTTTGTCTGCTCCTCTGACATCAGATTTTCTGCTACCACAAAAGCACTGCAACATAGCTTCATCAGACTTCCGTTTATACTGATACCCACGCACCCGCGTCGTCATTTTATAGCCTATTATAGGCATTCAGTACAACTGTGTTTTAGGCCCATTATGTCAGGATTTGAAGAATAAAGTGCTCGTATTTAGCTGTCAGTATGAGCATGTGCTGGATGTGACGGGGTGAGAAGAGAGAAGCAGTTCACTACACACTTTAAACATCTTTAAACAGCACCCTGACATTTCCCTGGGTTTCCTCTTTTGTGTAATATTATACAAGTATAGTATAATAGTATAATGTCACCAAATCTTCCTTGGTCATCAGCCTGACGTGCAATGACAAGCTGCGGTGTTCTTTTCGAACACGCGCCCACAGTTCGGACCTTTTTCTTATCCTCCCGAGTTCCAGGACACAAAATATCTCCCTTAATCCCCCCCGAAACTTTCCACAAATGTTCTGAATGCAATGACTCCACTCCCAAATATGTGGAATCATTTAAAAAGTCCTAAATGTCCTCTTTAAAGACCAATGGAGGTTAGTTCAGTAGCTAGCATGGTGTGAGAGGTAGAGAAGTTTACAAATGTCTTCTAGAGAGGAGAAAATAGAACTGCTGGAATTCAGCAGGTTGTATTCTCAAAACCTTAAAAAAAATAATAATAATTTAATCATTATAATATCGTCATAAAATACCTTGTTGCCTTCATTTTAAGCTGGTGGTATACGTCAAATGAGAACACAAAGCACTACCGAACAACAATTACTCAAGGCAAGGTTTTTTTTTTTGTTGTGCATGTTATTGAGGTGAATGTGATCAGAGTAGATGTTGGGCAGGTTTAAAGTTTTGCCTAGATTAACTTTCACCTGCTCTGACGGTCAAATGCTTTGTTCAAACATGCGAGGGAAGCATGGAATAAGCACACCATTTTAAACATTTGTACATTACTATATGACTATGCAGTGCTGTGAATCATATTCACTCTTACTAGCTTATAATAGCTTTTTGGCCATGCCTTGTAAAATAAATTTTAACTGTAACCTAAAACAAAACGAAACAAAAAGAAACCCTGTAAAACAGAACACGGGTCAGTTTTTCTGAAATCTGCCAAAGTTAGGGCCATAAATGATTAGGTCAAGGCCAGTCAAAAAGGCCTATGACTCTTCGCTAGCTTTAGGCATAGCTTCGGAAACGCATTCTGTAATGGATACGAGAATTGTCTGAGATTTTGCCATGTAATTGTGGTGAAACAAAAAGCTTTCCCTTTACGCGTGGGAGATTTTGCGCTGAACGTGGCTTAAACCGACTACGCGTTGCATACTAGTAGAAAATAGTCAGAAATGCTGAAGCTACAAAGCGCACGGACCTGGCGGATCCAGCTACACTGTGTGTCCAAAAGTACTGGGACGCCTGAGCGCCGAACATCCTATTCCCAAACCATGCGAATTATTATTAAGTCATTTCCTCTTTGTTGTTCCTTTCACCTGGGAAGGCTTTCCACTAGATTTTGGAGCCTGGCTGTGGGGTTTGGCCATTCAGACCCAAGAGAAACAAAATATTGAGCACGGATGTCGGGTGAGGAGAGGTGGTGTGCGGCCGTAATTCTGTTCATCCCAAAGGTGTTCAGTGGGGTTGAGGTGCAGGCCACCTCAAGTTCCTCCACTCCGACCCTGACACACCATGTCTTCATGGAGCTCGCTTTGTGCACGGGGGCATTGTCATGCTGGAACAGGTTTGGGCCTCTTAGTTCCAATGGAGAGAAATCTTAATGCTACAGCATACAAAGACGCCCTACAGAACTGTGTTTCAAACTTTGAACAGATAGGAAAAGATGCACTTATGCATGAGGATGCCAGTCTACAGCAAGGCACCGCACGCACACAAACACACACACACACAACATGCTCACTCACACTTAGGGACAACGAAATATTTGAGTGTGTTTCTGGGCCGCTCCAGTAACATGTCTGACGCTGGCAGAGTTGCTTCATTCATCAAAGGACAAGTAGAAGATGACGATAACGGTGCTGATGGGGATGCCTAGACCTCCACCTCCACCACCAAGTCTAGTCCTTCTTGTTACTGCTTTGTATGCCTCAAATACCCTTCACATATACTTTAAACAGGAAGGAAGCTATTAAAGAAAAACTATATTGACCCTGTTTGGATCAATTCCAAAACAATCAGTTTTATCAGTTCATCTGCTGGTTTACTACTGATAACTGTAAATATAATCAATATAAATCCTACAAATATTCAACTATTCTTACATGGAATGTCGTGCTATAAAGAATCTTGGATGGACACACTGTATACAGTATATGCACATAATGGAAAGGAGGAAATAAAGGGAGGATAAGAAAATAAATATCTGACATTTACCCATTTCTAGTTAGTTCTCCTTTTTGTTGCTCTTGGTTTTCGGAGGCACCAGTGCCTTGCGAAGGAACGGTAGGATAAGGAAGGCAATGAAGAAAAAGAGGTGACCGCAAAAATACACCGATGAATAAACCTGAAAAAGAAAAGAATCTCTTATAAATAAAGCATCGGACAATAACATTTTAAACAGCAAGAATTTACACAGAAGAACAGCGGGTTGAAGGAATGCTTCGCTTCAGTGGTTTCAACAAATTAAACAAAACCTTAATTTCTGAGGCAGAGACAGAGACAGAGACAGAACGTAATTCGGTTATCCGCCAATGTGCAGGCAAACATCATCAAGTTGCATACGAACGAATCATTTAAGTTTTACATTTAAAATGTATATATTTAAAATTTAAATCACTGACTCATGACTTGACACCCACCCACAATTGGTTAGAGTTTCTCTGATTGACACTGGAATGCAATTACACTGATCCCACCCAGAAAACACGACCAATACTGCTCTCTATACTCAAGTCTGTGCCATCATGAGGATTCAAACTCACGTGTCAGTCTAGCGTTTATTTAGACTTCCTGTGAATGTCATTCTGATAGATAAACAGGCAAGGCCAGCACACTGCTTCAGAGCCCACCCACCTTCAGCCACTTGTCGAAAGTGAAGAGGCAGAACGGTACTAGCGGGTAGCCCATGAAGAGCCAGTGGATAAACTGCTGTACTACGTATATAAGGGGATACAGAGGGCCGTTTGTCAGGGCCGTCAGCTTCGGGCTGTCGCTCACGATCACCAGAGCCTGTGGGAACACAATAACGCAATGTTAACACACGCCCTGCAGGAGGCAGTTCCTAATCAGTGTACATGTCTGCGTAAACCACAATATTCAAGATAATACCCCAGAGGTGTACAGACTTTCAGACACCTTAAATGAAAGATAATTATAATAACACTTAATAAACTAATGCTTTTTCAGTGCCTAAATAAACACCTCCGACAACCCTAATCAGTTGATATGTCAGTTACTTAAAAACCTCCCTCTAAAACACAATTCACACAGAGCTTTTATTGTCTTTTGATGAGTATAATTACATTTCTTAATACCCTTCTTTATACCTAACTCTAACTATCTGATTTGTAACTGCAGCAGTAAACTATCCACCACTTTTTTTAAACCAGCTTGCTTACCTGCTTCTCTACGTTAACGATGATGAACTCCAAAGAGAAGCAGAGCAGATACCCGGAGTGCAGGCCATGCCAGATCGCCAGGAAAAACAGCGTGGATATCTGCGATAACATCTTATTACCCAAAAACTTTAGCCTCTTGAAAATGTGCCTGCAAAGTCAAGTAATGACACCGAGACAAAGATGAGAGGCCAGCGACAAAGAGACTTGCTGCAGTATATACAGCAGTCTGGCAATGATTATTACAATCATTCGTTTCATTACAGGAAGCAGGTGTATACCTGGCCACCCATGCGTTGGTGTTAATGTTGAAGGAGTTGATGGTGCCTGTGAAAAGCGGCGTGGTCTCGAACAGCCACACTCTCATATTAGCGCAGGCGTCCCACTGCGGCTGCCCGTCCTCACCACGACCACTGTAGCCGAGCCCAGAGAGGATGCACACGCCCTCCTGCATTGAACAATTACAGCGGCAAGAAAGTACAGTTAAACCAGTTCCAGTGGAATGCAAAACTTTAATAATCCAGTTAAACACTTGCACAAGAAAAGCTTTTTATGATCGTGCCCAAAGTGTAGCTGTTATGGAGAAACAAGTACTAAATAATTACCTCAAATAGTACCTAAAATTTATAGTTATCTTTCTTTGACTTTCAAAAGATTGTCATACTTTAGTCATGCATTAAAATTGCAATCGATAAGACACGCTTCTATTTGGTAAAAATGATTCTTATTAGCCTAAATGAAATATTCCTTTTTGTGTCTTTACAGTAATCCTGACACTTTTTTTTATTTGCCCCAGCTTTAATTTAAATCATCTACAAGTGTCACACTTGTAAACAAAGACAATTCTCAATAATCTTTAGGCCCATCTGTCCTTTAAGTGAAACATCTGTTCTTAGCATGGCTAAGACACATGTAGCTATTACATCCTAGCTGATATGCTAGCTCTGATATCACAGTGATAACCAGGTGAAAAGGGCACTTGTACAGAAATATTCACTTGTATGACTGAAATAGTCAGTATAACATTGTAAAACATGAATAAAGAAAGTCAAACAGAGGTCTATAAGTACTGAATGCTTGGTGCTAACACAACAGAGAAAATCCCATAGGTGAGCTAGCACAAAACGCGAACAACTCAATTAGCAGCCGTGTTTGACCAAATGAAAAAAGGTGAACACAAATGTCCTGGTCTGAAGGAAAAACAAAGGAATAGTGACTAAACTGAACAATAACGGGATGAAGAGATGAGTTTAAGAGCTAGTGCAAACGTGCTGCACATTTTGTATGTTGTGTTCGGCTGCACTGAAACACATTGCTCTGTTTGTATCGTCAGACTTAACATCTAAGAAGGATAAAGCTGCTGCTAGTTAGCCTTCGCGAATGTTTTCCACACATTGCTTTATTGCTTGGTGGAAGGGGAACTAATTTACTTGTAAGTAACTTTAATAGTTTTCTACTTTCCTATTTTAGAGCAGGTGAAGGATTTGAAGCTCTACTTTCACCATAATATTTATTTCAATGAGGAATTAAACTTTTAATTGAGTCAAGAATTTTGGTAAATTTACATCAATTCTAAATACAAAAAGCCAGTTCGTACGTGCTACGTACGTGTATAGACTTACAGTTATTAGCCAGCAGGTGACGTATTTGTAGAGGTTTACTTTAGCCCACAGCAGGATATACACACACCTGTACCAAAATGGCTGAGCCTGGAGAGTCAAAATTAGTTACAGTTATAAAATATAAGTATAAGCATATGTGACAAATAATACTAGGTACCACTGCAAATAATTTACTGACCTCGTATTCATCTGTAAGGAAATAGCTGTCTGGGTAATATGGCCCAAATATCATAAAGATAAGCAGGAAGAAGGAACCCAGACAAAAGCGCTTTAATGCAGGGACCACACTAAAAGAGAGAGAGAGAGAGAGAGAGAGAGAGAGAGAGAGAGAGAGAAAGAGTCATTTCAATGCTTTAGCAATACTGTACATGTTTATGGTCATGCTAATAAAGCTCTTTGAATAGAAGAGATCTTTAAGCTCTGCAGTTCACTCTAACTGTATGGACATGAAATGGATGTTTCTGGAGCACCATGTCATCGCTGCTGACTGCATGTACAGTCACTAAAATAACTAAGTTACAGACATGCAGGTGTGAGCTCACCTGTTGGGCACCTGGCCGGGACAGTCGGTCATTTTTCCGGAAACCAGGAGCATGTAGTTGCGCAGTGTGAACTGAGGTCCTACCAAGAACCCACCGTAAAAGTACGAGAAACCGCAAACCTCCAAGAGAGAAGGAGTGCTTTGAAGAGCGGCGTTCTTCTGCTCCGCGCTCAACTGAGACTAATGCACAGGGCGAGAAAGAGGAGACCTTTCTTAAAAAAGGCAAGCGGTGAGCGTCATAACAAGTCAAAACAAAATCTGGTATTTATCGAACAGCATACATGACATCTGACTCAGATTATTATGGTCATATTTCACTTGGGTGAATTTCACTCAGATGTTCAAACTGACCAAAAAAAACTAGGAGTACGGATGGAAAGCCTTTTTTCTTTTTTTATTTTTTTTTATTTTAAAATACACTACCAGTCAAAAGTTTGGACGCCCCTACTCTTTTTCATAGGTTTTTCTTTATTTTTGTTTTTTTGCTTTCTACGTTGTAAAACTGAATTACTGAATACATCAAAACTATGAAGCAACACATATGGCATATACTGAATTATGTGGTAAACAAAAAAGTGTAAAA
>JAQQZR010000033.1:7083848-7103658 GCA_030068235.1 Notoglanidium macrostoma
GAAGATGCTGGGATTGGCTCCAGCTTCCCCGCGACCCAGACGGATAAAGCGGTATAGATAATGGATGGATGGATATTACTAACTGTCCTGCCAGCTGCTCCTCTCTTTGATTCCTGCCCTCTATCATTACTTGTTGTAGTTCCCATTTTTGACCACTAGTTGCAGTAATAACTCTGCATATCTAACTAGGAAATGGTAATGCTGCCCCATCAAGAAAGGCAAACAACAGATCAACAGAACATCTATTTATATATGTCAAACAGCAACAGGACGCGTCCACGTGCGAGCGGTGAAGGGGAAGTGCACAGACTGTAGCAGCAGCAGTGGTGCGTCTGGATTGGAACATACCCCCACTGTGACTCTTCTGCGCGTAGAAGCCACACTGGTGCGTCTGGATTGGAACACACCCCACTGTGACTCTGTAGGCGGAGCCCTGTGCGTGTTCGTGTGTATATAAACCCACAGCACTGCCTGTACACTGCTGCCCATCTCTCCTCCTGAGGTCACCTTTAGCTTCACTAGTAAGCGAGCAGGCTGTGTGTTGGTGCTTCATTTCTTCAATCATGACTGGCAGGAAATTTTTCGTCGGTGGAAACTGGAAGCTGAACGGCGATAAGAAAAGCCTTGGCGAGCTCATCAACACTCTGAACAG
Source organism: Notoglanidium macrostoma (assembly GCA_030068235.1). Taxonomy (NCBI): domain Eukaryota; kingdom Metazoa; phylum Chordata; class Actinopteri; order Siluriformes; family Auchenoglanididae; genus Notoglanidium; species Notoglanidium macrostoma. The sequence goes on from JAQQZR010000033.1 coordinate 7,084,501, forward strand.
CGCTAAGCTCAACGCAGACACCGGTGAGGAAGTAACAAGGAAAAGATGTGGCAAGAGTTCTCTCCAGAACCTGCCGTTATTCTGTTATTTCCGGGTGCACAGAGAGCTAGAAAACTAGTTAATGTACAGTAATTTAACCTACAAATGTACGATTACTAACCCCAGAAAACACGCACACACACCTCCGAATACTAGTATTATTAAGTCGGTGGTGTTCAGCTAGCTCGGCTAATTCAACTGGGGATTTGTCTTCCTTCTGGCTACACTAGTTTTCACCTAAACACAATGTTTAAGCATCAGTTCAAATACAGTTTCTATCAAACTGATGCTAATTTGCATAACCTGTAACGTGCGTGGCATGCAGAGGTAGGGCAGACTGGGTGACTAAATGCTAACGCTGTAGCTAACAGGCTACATCAGGTTAGCATGCGACCCAAGGTCGTGTGTGTGTGCGTGCGTTTGAGTTCGGCGTGTGTTTAAAGGGGGGATTGCGGATTGCTGTGTGAATGTTGGATTTACAGGTTAATCACTTGCCTTGGTCCAACTCGTGGCCACAGGTGGTGATTTTCGCAGCGTGATGCTGAGGACAGGCCTGAGCTGAGCTGACGGCTCCTGGTGGGTGTGTATGGAGGAGCGCGCGCGCTCGCGTGTGTGTGTTTGCTAGCACGTAGCCACGGTCAGACCCAGGAAACAAACAAGAAATTGTGCTTTCTCAATATTTTCATAAGTAAAGAATATGCGAATTAAGCGGGTTTTGTCGTGTCTAACCGTGAAAAGGCAGCAACACTGCTCACATTTTGGTGTAACTTTTTATTTTTATTTTTTTTATTTCAGTATTCAGTTTAAGCACTACCTCAGTATCTTTGCATATGAGGTGAGATGTAATGTAGGTGAGCAGAAAATGCATTTCCTTGGGTTGAGTGTGTACAGTATTGTGCAAAAGTATTATAATAATGAAATTAAATTCTACTTAAATGAGATTCTACACTGTACAGTAATAAACTAAACAAGTCAGTATTTAGTGTGGTGACCTTTTTCTATCGATCACAGTAGTCCCAGGTACAATGTTTACAGTTTTATAAGGAAATGAGCTGTAAGTTTTACTGAGCATCTTGGAGAAGCTCTTCTGACTGTCACACTTGTTTCTTTTGTTTTTGGCTGAAAAGTGGTCTAGTGTAATATGTTGCTTTCTTTACAGATTTTTTGTAATCTACAACCTTTTTGTATTGAGTCAGTAACTCATGAGGAGAATTCATAAAACAAATATATGTTACATAATTTGTACTAAAAAAAAAATTGTATTGCCGAAGATACTTGCCCAGTACTGTTTGCTGTGTGTACGCGCGCGCGCGCACACACACACACACGGAGACAGCTGTGGACTTCAACCAGCCAAAGTTCAACATGTCTTAACATTTGTCTCCCAGCCAGCTCTCATATCCGTGACGCTCTACAATTTTACTTCATGTAGTCAATGCGCAAGCCTGAGACTCCATATTACCATTTTGTTTTTAAACAAATTGTTTATTTCAGTTCTTTGTCCTGTCCTGTGACCTTTATGGTCCAGTTTCTGTTTGACCCATGATTCTTGTAAAATGCTAAACAACCTTTTCACAGATGACCTCCGACCTTTTGACAGTGAAGACTAGGATGTGTGACCTTTAAGGCAGAGTCACTGCTGGGGTTTAATTTAGATTTGGCTTTTCCCAAGATAGTCTTGCGAATGCCACGTGCTGATGTCGGTCTCCAGACTGCGCGGTGCATTGAGGACCGTGGGTACGGGTTAGAGTAGGGTCATGCTTGTATGTGGGAATAGAATTGCACTTAATATTTTTGTGATAATGGCTCAATTTTTAATTCTCTAATTGGTATACCAGCTTTTAAATAGTATAGTGCATTTCAGTGTATAACCTTTACTAGTTAAAGTCTGTTTGCCATGCTTGACTACTGAACAGAGAAATGCATTGATTTTTGAATTTGATGATGGGAGAATAAATACAGTTCTGCACATTCATCCTTCATTCTACTGCTGCAGGAGCCGCCATGGTTCATGTTTAGAAAACTGTAGTCCTGAAACAGTTGGTGTTTTTCCCCATTCATACTTCTAGGCTCTGCTACTGTATTTGTTTTCCAAGTTAAGTCTGCCTAAATATTTTTATTTATTTTAGTCCACATTCAGCCTGTGGTCCACTGGTTGCTGACCCATGTTTTGTATTGTTGCAACCTGGAAATGAAATTGCCTGTAATGTCAATTAGCATTGGCTTATGTGAAGATAGCCCAAGCTTTGACCATCCCATGGTACACCATTAAACACTTTATTGAAAATGGAAAGAATATGGCCCAGTTGCAACGCAGCCTATATGGCGTGTCCACTGATTAAGGGGGAATTAGTCAGAGACGCAACCAAGAGTCCATGGATCATGTGCTACATGTCACCACCACAATGTTTCACTGTTCATGTTTTGGGTTCTCAGGGTGATGGCACCAAGCACAGTATTTGGGGCCTTTGTGTAGCTTCATGAGATGATAAACACCAGTCAAGTCCATTTCAGTTACAGGTTGCAACACTACAGAAAATGGAAATGTGCAAGAGGCACTCTAGGTTCCCCTTGATCATGAAAATGCACCACTTTATGAAAGCATCAGGACATTAATGCAAAAGCAAGTCGGCATCAGCTCTTTCCCCAAGACTGTGTGCGTTAAGGTGCATTTCCTTCTATTTTGTGATTATAAGATGCATGGCTGTATGACTTTAAATGTTTGCCTCCGGCAGGTACATGTGTTACTTTATTGCACCCCATTAGAAAGCTAGAACTAGTAACCATCTAAAGAACCCCCCCCCCCATTTTTTTTTTTCAAACCAGTGTCCTTGCGTTGCCATTAATGGTAGTTAGTTGGCTTATGTGTTGTAGGGTAACTAAGCATCTCCCAAATACCCATTTCTCGGGTCTTGGCTGTTTCACTGTTTTGGCTATGTGAAATTGACTTGTAGCATTTTTAAATGGTGTTCCTTATAACCCTGTTCTTGCAGAGGTGGTCTGCGGCGCGCCTTCCATTTACCTCGACTTCACCCGGTCCAAGCTTGATGCTAAAATTGGCGTGGCTGCGCAGAACTGCTACAAAGTTGCCAAGGGTGCCTTCACTGGAGAGATCAGGTACAGAGGCACACATGAGGATTCAGAACTTTTCTTTTTTTTTTTTTTTTCTCTCTCTAATTATTTTGCTAAATCTACATTTGGTGTGCTTTACTTTTTTGCTCACTCACTCCCTGCTCTCATCCTTTGTCCCTCTCCAAGCCCTGCGATGATCAAGGACTGTGGTGTGGAGTGGGTGATTCTGGGACACTCTGAGCGGCGTCATGTGTTTGGAGAGAGTGATGAGGTAACCTAAATGAAATTAGTCCTTGCTTGCAAGAAAGAGTGTTAGGAAATCTTGGGAGATGATGCTGCAGGTGGCTGCAGGACTGTTCAGTACCTAACGTGTTGTGGCACTGATCCTTGCAGCTGATTGGCCAGAAGGTAGCTCACACTCTTGAGACTGGCCTAGGTGTGATCGCTTGTATCGGGGAGAAGTTGGACGAGAGAGAGGCTGGTATCACCGAGAAGGTCGTCTTCGCACAGACCAAAGCCATTGCAGGTGTGTGTGTGTGTGTGTGTGTGTATCTATCTCTCTCTCTATCTATCTCTATCTAAACGTGTATCTACTACTAAGATTAAAAGGTTCAAAAGACTAGGCTTCCTCTTATGTTGTAGACAACGTTAAGGACTGGAGCAAAGTGGTGATCGCTTATGAGCCTGTCTGGGCCATCGGCACTGGCAAAACCGCATCGCCACAACAGGTACAACCATAATGAGTCCTGAGACTTGTATGAATCTTCTCCCTGTACTTTAGCGCGCTAACTTTTTTTTTTTATTATTATTTATTTATTTATTTTTTAAATTATATATAAATACACTTTGTGTAGGCTCAGGAAGTGCACGATAAACTCCGGCAGTGGATGAACACCAACATTTCTGAGGCTGTTGCGAACTCTGTTCGGATCATCTATGGAGGTAAGGGGATATTCATGACCATGATCAGTGATGTTCGGTTCAGGTGAAGACCACTGAAGCCCTTTTCATTCACTTTCAGGCTCCGTTACTGGGGCAACCTGCAAGGAGCTGGCATCCCAGAAAGACGTGGATGGCTTCTTGGTGGGCGGAGCTTCACTGAAGCCAGAGTTTGTTGACATAATCAACGCCAAAGCGTAAACTTGAACCCGAGTAGCTGAGGAACAACTGGCACTAACTACGGCCATTTCACCACTATTTTAGTCCTACCATAAAGCACTTGCTCCCATTCGAACTAAATCTTTATTTCCCTCTCTCCCCAAGTATCTGTGTGCTGCTGCTGCATCAGCTTCCTGTTCATTTGTGCATTATGTATTGTTTAAGATGCTTTAGTCTTGATGTGATTGGCACTTAAAGTGAAGGCAGTATTATCACACTGAAAGGAGAGAGCACTGTTTACTCTCCACACTAATGATAAAGCCACCGATTTGGGTTCGAGGAATTGGCACTGGGCTTTTAGGCCTTGCCTTTACAAGACAAAATGTTTACCAGCTCTTTTTGTGCATATATTAAGTTGATGGCAAAGAGCCTATAAAGATGTGTCTCTTAGGTCAGTAGAATTCCCCTTTACTGTATGTTCTGTGACTTGTGAAGTTAATAATGCAACAACTGCTCTCTGGTCACTGTGTCTAGAGGCTGTACATGTGTCATAACCAGGCACGATGAGATTAATGCAAGTAAGAACTTGTAATAAATGTTGGCGAGTAGAACAAAAAGCCCCTTGCTCTGGTTTTATTCCACCAGTAATTAAATCACCAAAGTTGTACAATTAAGTAAAATTAAAAGTCATGAATTGTTGATAATTTCCAGGTTTACACATCTGGAGTATAAAGTCCTGTATCTGACTAACTGTTACATCCTTATTGTTTCTATTTAAACATGAAGCTTGGTTTGAGATGTTTTATGTAAATGTCCATGAGCATTACTCCGCTTCTGTCGTACTTTCAGTCTTGTGTTCCGTGTTAATGTCGCTGTTTTAAAAATATGAAGTCAAATAGCTCTCCAAATACCCCCCAACACCTGCATACCTCTTCATACACAGTTTATATACATCATAACCAAGCCTCCCCGTCAGAAGCCTAAACGACCTCCAGCTCTGAGACGTCTCTGTACAGTCTACTATAAGGGCTTGGACATTGATTTCTGCATTGTGGAGTAAGCGCTGGGATCGTTCTGCCATTTTGGTAGGGTTAGTGCTTTGTTCATATGTTACAAATTGTTGCTGTTTTTATTACCTTTATTAAGGACACCGGTCATGCTCAAAACTACAGAACGAAAGGTTGTATTGCAACTCCAAGGAGATGCTAAGCAAGGATGAAATGGATGCATTACTCTTAATAGTGGGTTTGGGTCAGTATTGCCATGATGGTGTGGACTCAACACTAACATTATAGTTTGCTGACACTTTTTTTTTTTTTTCTCAGTTAAACAATATCAATTGATGAGAAAGTGATCAAGAAAACCTTTTGTTTAAGCTTGGTCACAAAGTGATAATGACCATGAATCAAGGCTAATTTCTGGCAAACTGTAAGTGATTTCCTTTTTGTACACTAGAGGACAGTAACAGCTTCCATTCTCTGCAGGACTCGAATAGTGTTGGCTTTGATACTTATATTAAAATTAGAGATGAGTGGTGGTGTCTCTTCTCAATTCTAACCTTCTGTACATCAAGAATGGTGTGATAAATATTTGAAGAGCTAGAGTATAAAATTGTGAAGCAGATACTTGAGAAAACATTTCCACTATCCTCTTAGCAAAAGTAGTATTTCTCATGATGAAATTATACTCTAAGCTTATACAAGTTTATTTCTATACAAATAATTACATTTGTAAAATGTGCCAGTGCCTTCTTGCCTTTGACAATTTCTATCTTAAACACTTCCAACCTTTTTATTCTGTTAATCTTGCCCTTGGGGACCACAGATGATCCATGTTCTCAGTCGCTTGTTGGCGGCACATTAGGAGCTGCAAGAGAGCAGAAATTAGGATCATCTTTGGTCCCTGATTACTGGGTTGGGTTTGGGTCTAAATTATATAGGCAATAGCATGTCACCTGGGCACTGAACATCCCATTCCAAAACTATAGGCATAAATATCTAGTATTTTGCCTTTCGGGGCAATATCCTTTACCCTTCTAGTGAGGCTTTGCACTAGATTTAGGAGCATGGCTGTGGGAAATTGCTTTTTCAGCCACGAGCATGCAAGGAGTCCAGCAATATCAGACAAGAAAGCCTGGTGCACAGCAACCATACCAGTAAAACTGATATTCCACGGTCCAAAAAAAAAAAAAAAGGCTTATTTTTCCAAATGCACCTGTTTTACAATCACCTGATAGAAACAAAATGTTGCACCAGGTTTAGCTACATTGATCTCAATAAAAAAATAAAACAAATACCCCAAAAACTGAAATACTAAATAAAGTACAAATATCTCTCTTAAAAAAAAAAAAAAAAAGCCAATGTAATGCTCATTATGGAACTGAACACAAATATAAAATTTCATTGTAATATAACACTGTATGCTGAAGTAATGTGTTACACTTAACAGCCACAAATTGAGCTTAATCATTCCCAAATCAGTCCTTACTCTCGACATGCTTGTTTTATACAATAACGACAAAAAGAAAACTAATTTCTTTGATTTATTTCAAGAGCAACAATATGTACATATAAATTATATACAAGTGGCAAAATTGTTATTGTCCTTTAGCTCAAAGCTGACGTTCAGATGTTAAACTTTTGAGCTGTAAGAAAAGGCAGAGAAGCAATCAGATGACGTGGGAATACTTACTGCCAAGTGCAGAGCACATACATACGTGACCCTTACATGTTCATTATAGAGCACATGGGGGAGAAGAGAGAGTAAAAAGAGAAAGGAGGAGGAGAAAGAGACAGAAGTCGAGAGAAAGCAGCAAAGAATGAAAACTTGTTAAAGAACTCAACCAATGAGAAGTGAACATCACAAAGAGGAAAGGCATCAAAATAAAGCAAAACAATTACTATGATACTACAAAAGTGGGAAGCAGTCAAATCAGGAGGGGACCAGAGGAAGAGAGAGAGCACAATGCACATTTACAGAGAGGGATGGGACCATTAGAAGAGACAAGGAAAAATATAGTACATCTGTTACTGCGAAATAATAAACATCCAAAATGAAAAAAGAACTGTTAAAAGACATGAGCAATCTGTTACTTTTCATGGGTAATTCTCATATATAAAGCACTTAATCTAAAACAAAATATTACACTTCAGCTGAAAACAACCTGGTGTGGGAGAATATCTGCAAAGGCTATGTTCAGATGCATCCTGAGCCCCAGCCTAATCCTAAATAAGCTGGCAGAACGGAAAACGCCACGGATACTACAAAACTTAAAGCAGTATAAAGTCACAGGATATAAAAGAGGTGTACAAAAGGGAACAAAACACATCTGAACTTACCAATTTACTTCCTAACAACCCTGACAGTACATTTACTGACCAACAGTGGAAAAATATCATGGTGTGATCAAGACGACTGAAGATATTTTAAAAATGCATACAAAGACTCATTCAAGTTTAGATTAAACACTGGTCTAGCAAAGTGAATACATTTTTGTGTCAGGTGTGGCCACTTTCCAGCGTCCAGTTCAACTCTGGATACACGTTTTCTCTCTCTCATCTTTCCATCCCTTGTTTAGCTTCCATTATTCATGACTGCAAAAGACAAAAGAGAAATCTGGTAATGAGAAAAAGAGGGCGTGAGAGGAGGAGGAGGAGGGGAAGGGGAAAAGGAGATTGGGGAATGGGGTCAGTGCTGCACAGGACAAACAAACTGATCAATATTGCAATAGTCTATTAACACAGGTCATTTAGGTTACCATCAAATGAAAGACAAAAATATAAGACGAAAATTAAACTTCTCCAGAACAAACCAATAGAAGCTACACTTAGAAAGGGAAAGGTAACGCTGCAGGAAACCACTTATCCGTACATACTCCAAGCGTTTAAATGCTTCACAAACAAGCTAATTATTATTTAAAAAAAAAAAAAAAAAAAGAAAAGAAAAAAAAAAAAGCACAAAACCACGGACACTAAACACACCAGTTAATACGACCCTGCTCATGCTTTTCTATGTGGCCCAACATGCCCAAGAAAAGGGAGGACAGTCAAACAGTGACGCATTACTGCACAGAAAAGTGCAACAGTGCTGTTAACTGGTGCACAAACAGCACTTAAACCAAATCTTTCTCTTGTTGCAAGCCTCCAAAAACCAGCATGGGGAGAGAGAGTGGAGAGAGAGGGAAAAAAAAAAACCCAACCCCAAACAAACAAAAAAGGACTTGTAAGGAAACTGGCAGTGAGTAGAAGCAATATGGGGGGGAGGAGTTAAAATAACAGCATATGGATGAAAAACATTTACACAGATATACAGGGGGAAAAGAAAATGAAGAAAACCAGCAAAACCGGTTACAAAAACCTAACCACCCACAAAGGGAGGAAAAAGAAAAAGAAAAAGAAAAAAAAAAAAAAAAAAAAAATTTTGGTGCAATAAAAAGCTGAAATATTACAACACCAAAGATAAATTTTTGATAATTATCCAGAGGAAACAGTCCTACCTGTACAGCCTGTTCACACTACTTTTTATCTTTCATCTCCAGCAACACAGAAGTAAGAGATTAATGGATGGATTTACCATCCTCTCATTTTCTACATATTTTCATTACTCAAAATTAGATTTAATGAAACTTTGGTTTTAAAAAAAAGCTTCAATTTAAATTGTCTGTCTGAATTACGATAACACCATTTGTAAACAGGAAATTCGACCTATTTAATCCCTGGGTCAAAAAGAGCAAATCAACTTGTTCTGTACAATATTTACACTTCTACACTCACGTGAGCACTTCACCTGAAGATAACTCAAAGACACACCAATGATAATCATCTCTGCTCAGTAACAACACTAACTACACCGAGGGCTCTGCTATGCTCCATCACAGCAAGCTAGGCCAAGATCTTTCTAGCTACATAAAGAGAAAAACCATAGAGAAGCTAGATTTTGCCATCCCGATGAGAAATACTCTTAAGCTCACCAAAGAACTTTTAATAATTTAACCAAGTCTCATCAAATCAGGACAGCCGACTGTGTAAAAGCAATCCTAAATCAAGATTTCCTTCAAACTGTAATCTTTTTTTTCTTTAGCTTAAGATGATGCACGTTCCCTCACAACCCTGCATTATTAGAAAGCATTAAAAAAAAAAAAACCTTCAACATTTATCGATGCTTAATTCTTCATCAGGTGGATCAGATCATACTCATGACAACATGTTTCACTTTGATATAAATGGCATCTGAAAATCACAGTATCTGCTGCTGGATCAATATTTCTCATTATAAAACCAGCCAAGTCTCTTCTTCTTACCACACATAAATATGCGCTCAGGCTCAGAACAGATACAAACCCATATGCTTTCAGCTCCTACATGGGCAGGAGAAGAAAGCGCTTTAAAAACGGCGTCATCCAGCTGAGGTGACTACAGCTGCATTTGCCTCTTTTCTTCTGCCGCCTTACAGGTTTCACTAATGCCACGGTCATCCTCACTTCCATGGATGCACTCTGGATTATCTCTCTGGTAAGGTGATCTTGATCTTCATGGATTAAACTGCTGCTGATTCAGGCAAGCTGCCCTACATAGACTCAGGCTGTGATCACTGCTGTGGTCCTAGATTCTTTAGATTTTGCTGAAGATCTGCATCACCTTTAACTGAGTCTTTGCATTACTGCAACCATTTTCAGTGAGCTATGCTCTTGAGATGCTGAAGGAGATCAGTGAACTTGATGGACAGAGTAAGAGTGTGCAGGAGACGATGTTGAAGGCAGAAGGAAAGCTATGTGCGCTGACTCGTATCTTGACATGCTGCATGAGACATTTTTGCAAGTCCATACCTGGGATTACTGTGAAGAAACACTCCGGATACCGCTCTAGTGCTAATGAAGCTCTTCTGCTGCTCTCAAAATGGACACAGGAAGAAGACACACATGGAGGCATACAAACCATCTTCTCACCAGACTGGCATCCACCATCAATGCAAGACAAAGTCCACTGACAATGACAACTTTGGAAATCTTGTTCTTGGATCTTGTAATCGGGAACAGAGAGCTTGAGGCAGCCATCTTTGTCCCGAGACGAACAGCAGGTTTCAAACTCGGCCTTTTATCTTCTCAACTTTGGTTTTCAGGATATTCTCTTCATATGAGCTTTGAGGCTGTTGGCTTGAGGGAAGAAAAACATGAGAACACAGAATACCATTAGCTTCAAAACGATCTGCGAGGCCTGGGAAACGGGCGGCCCGGAAACTTTCTTCAAACTATCTAAGCCTCTCTGTCTGATAGTCGAAGATGAACTACGGAGCTGATGTTTTATTTCACTTGGTCTATCTCTGATTGCTGTGTGGATTTGTGTTGTATAGGCAGCTTCTCTCCCAGTGTTAATACTCTGAGGTTTCAAGTATAGGCAGATCAACTATATCATTAAATGCATCTCTTTACAGTCCATTTCTGTATGTAGGTCACACTCTATAAGAGTAATAAGAATATAAATAAGTGTAATCAATGCTGTACATTGTCATCTCCCTAAGCGAAGATAGGCTGGTTGTGTTATGCAGATATCTGGTCCCCCATCACTTCTATCAACTTTTAAACACACCCACCCCTCCCTTGCACTGTACTAAGCGGTGAGACAAGCTGAGCTGGCTTTGCAATCTATCTTGTTAGGATCTGACTGAATGAATGTAATGCCGAGCCCTGCCAGGAAAGTCAAACATGTATCTAAACAAGGGAAGGCCAGACTGGACTGTACATACTCCACCGGCACAGAGGGCCTGAACCTGCAGGAGAAAGACACAAAAGAAAACTGGTTTAGTGTAAACCTTACTTCAGCTGTAGATTTACATTAATTTATTTACATGATGCATATACAGATACAGCACTAGAATGAAAATGCAAGCTACGTCTTATCTGCACTCACGTTTTAAGAATAGCCCTCAGTGCTAACTTCCTCTCACGCTCCACAAATTTGTCAATGAGATACGCCGCCATACGTGGTGCTCTCTTGTATAGAAGGAAGAAGCGATGGTAGTTTCCAAGCGCCCAGGCGGCACGGAGTGCAAGAGCGTGAGAGACGCATTCATCCTGACGGAGCTCGGGGGTGAGATACACCAGCTCAGTGGTTAGGTCTGATTAAAAGAAGTTAGTTTGTTAACACAACACATACCAGTTGTAGGCAACAAAAGGGCACTATAACAAGTTAGATTACACTCTAGGTTACAATGCATGCTGAATGTAAGATACTTTAGTTAGAGTAAAGTAGTTGCATGAGATTAAATGGATAGAGCCTGAACAGAACTGGTAGCGAGCGGAGTATACTGTACCTCCGGAGTTCTTCGTGAAAATATAGTACAGCAGCCTGTAGGCAGTGAATTCTCCCACGTTGCTCGAAGGACACTCCTTGTACAGCTCCTTCAGTTGTGTCTGGCACTGGTTAAACTCCTCATGGTCACCCTAAAATAAAAGTGTCTGAGATCATGCCTGTGCTCTAAATAATATAAAATACTAAAACAGACTCAGCACACAAACACACTTCAAACTTAAAACACTGTACCTTCTCCAGGGCGATGCGTGCGTGGGTCTCATAGACCTCCACTGTGAAGTCTGTCCGTACCCCTTGAACCTGAAAAGACAGATTCAACTCTTGATACAACGATAAATCTTTAGAAAATAACACTAAAATGATATAGAACTCAGTGATCTTCTTTACCCGGTCACAAAACAAGGCTTATTGTATATTTCACACTGTAGATCCATTAATTAAAAAGACAATTTCTGCATGGAAATGGTTAATTTTACATGGAACCCAGGGGACCCAAGAAATGAATAATTGCTTTCTTGTTGTGTACTACAAAGATTACTCAATGGCCATTACTATTCTAACGGGTTTACTCACAGTGAGGTCTTGTCGTATTGACTTCATCTGTTCACATGCATATGGGTAATCTTGATTGTCCTTCCAGTGAGCCTTCACTGCAGTCAGAGACTTGCGCAACACCTGAAAGACAGAACAATGAGAAACTAAGCAAGTGAACAAGAGACACAAATTTGTTGCACAAGCATTCAAAGAAATCTTTTGGCCTACCTCCCAGATTTCTGGTAAAATAAGTGCCTAATTGCTTTTATTTTGCATTGATTTAAAGAAAATGACTGGGTGAAAAAACAAATGGGACATTCATTATACTGAAAACATTTCTGTATATTACTCCTGTCACAAGACCAATATTTCAACTTCGTGTATGTGCATGGGATGACAATAGGAAAACATACAGGCACAGGTCGCACGGTGGCAGGATCAGGGGCGCAGGTCAGACGTAGATAGTTTTTGGTGATGTCCTGGCAGGTACCCACAATGGGGCATTCGTCCCAGCTGAGACCCTCCTGAGAGGCATTTGGGAGCTCAATGGCATTAATATTCAGTACCAGTGGCTCAGTGCGCTTGGTGTGGAATCGAGCTGCTCGACTATGCTTCTTGGCCTCACCATTTGGGTCGTGGAAGTCCAGGCCTGCTGTTCCACCCTTCCGCTTTTTACCAAGGACACCAGCCAGACCATCATTTCTGAGAAAAAACCCCCCCCAAAAAACCACACACATGTGAGACTCAACTCGTAACTGGAACTGCTCACATTGTATATGTGAATGTTGAGGTTTTCACTGCATGAAACCAATGATGCAAAATACCTTAGGAGTATTGCTAGAACTTTGAAAGTGCAACACATCAATTTCTAGAATCAATTTCCAAAAACAACATAAATTGAAAACATGAAGGGGTCTCGTATCACTGTACTAGTTAATACGGGAGTATAAGATTTCACTTAAAGCCCATGACTGAAAATAACAGTTTCACATGAAGATGAAACCTTGCTGTGTACACAACAGCATCCTTATGCCCAACTCCTGCATGGAATGGACAACAAATATTTCATCCAAAAAAGTGAAAAAAAAAAAAAAAGGTGTACACCTGAACACCATTTGAGCTTTCAAGCTTTTTTAAAGTTTTTACCTTCGCCCTCGATTTCCTTTTCCTCCTCTCCCCCTGCCCCTTTCTCCTGCTGCCCCTCTCCCCTTTTCCTGCTCTTCCCCACGACCTCTCCCGGCCCGCTGCCGTCGGGAGAGAGGTCGAAGGTCGCTTGACATGCTGCTGTCAGATTGGGAGCCAGAGTCACTGCAGAAAACCATATCAGAAATACAAAATCAACCATCATATCTTCAGGCATTTTTAAGAATGATGGCATGGCTTTGTTTAAATTTTGTACTCGTTACCTGCGACGGTGTCTGTTTTTTTCTCTGTAACGGCTTTGAGGAGATGGGGACCGTGAAGAGGAGCGGGACGAGCTGGAGGATGGACTCCTTTGAGAGAACACATTTCTGTAGTTGCCCAGTCGAGCCCCACCCCTACCTCGAGTGGCTCCCCCACGACCAATAGTATTCTCCTGAGATCGCTGAGGTGCTGCTTCCCAACGGGACTGCCTAGGTTTGACCCTGAAATGAGACAGTTTAGTTCCTCTTCTTACAAAGTAGAAAAGACCAACATGAACACACCAAGAAAAACTCACTCTGGCAGAGGTTCTCTAGTCCAATCAATTCTGAAGGCTGAGCCATCTTGCAGTCTGCTCTGTAGAATTTCCTTTAGCACCTTTTCTGTCCTGTCTTTGTCTTCCTCTGTCTCGCATGCAGCAAAACAACGCTGCACATATTCCTTCATGGCCTGCGGCCAGTCCTGAGGCCTACATAAACACACAAACCGATGTCACAATGACGGTCTCTGCCTCTGCTCACTGAGGCAGTTTGTGCATCTAAGGAGCGTATAGAGGATTTTGTGCTTATACCTTAAAGCACAGAATAAATTATGTCACATGGCTCTGTATGCATCAAGTCTCACCCAGTTTGAGAACTTCCTGCAGTGCTATCTGTGGTTACCGAAGACACAGAAGTTGCTGATGTGGTGGAAAGAGACAATCCATTCGCCTGCTCACCAGCTCCAAAATTCTGATTAGACATTACATATGGGCGTTTCTGGATGTTAAACTTCACAGCTCCGGTTCCAGGAGCCTCTGTGGGTTGGGACAAATTTATAATTCACTGTACCATCAACCTACTCATTATTCTATAGCTAGGGTGATCTGACATTTTCTAAAATAGCATCTTATTTCTGGGACTTTCTTACTGCAAAAACACATATACAGTACCTCTTTTCTAAAAGGACATGACAAAATCAGCAATCCCAAGGTTACATCACACCTCACCTACAACCAAGCCACTGTTTCCACTAAAAACAAACAAAAAACCCACTTCCCAGGCATTCCGTTTATTATAACCTGTCCTTAACCAATTTTGTTTTTGTCGTTGCTATACAGCTCATGTTATTCCTACTTGTATAACTAGGAACTACATTATTAGCTTACATCAAACTCCATCACTCAGTATAAGTCCAAGCACACTTACGTTTCATGCGATTCCACATCTGCTGCCCTCCTTTGTTAGCATTTCCATTATTGGCTTTCTTGCTGGGATCCCCCCGACCTGCTCCTCCATACGGGCCCAGTGCTGTCCCCTGCTGCTGCTGAAGTGTTTGGTAGCTTGAAACCTGGAATCCCTGGTAAACCGGTCTATTCTGCCCGTAACCATAAGTCCTCACAGGATTGGAGTCAGTAGGGCTATAAGGCAGAGCTCCATTAGGGTTGTAAGAGGATGGGGAAGGGAGTGGAGGGTATTGAGAGTTAGGGAGGGGAGGTATGGGAGGGGGAGGGGGAGGAGGAGGCTGTTCTGTGCCTGTGGGGCTTTGTGGAGGAGGCTGGGGGACATCAGGAGGCGGAGGCTGTGCCTCACATGGGTAACCAGAAGTCTGCTCCTTCAATCCAGCCATGCCAGTGTGCTGAAAGAAAAAAAAAGGCAGAGATAGACCTGACTGTTACACATCCTTACCATAAGTGTGTTTTAGTCCATCGACTGCTATGCACAATTTGTTTGCCAGCCTCCACCCCATCATGAAAATCAAGGGGACCACCAGTAACCAGATATTACTTAGGTGGTGGATCATTCTCATCTACTAGCATGAGTGTTTTAAACGCAGCATTGATGCTAGGATTTTAAACAATGCAGACTGACCACCATACCAGATAAACCCACCATTTTGTCCACCCTGCCGGAAACAACTTATCCTTTTCCAAACCCATAACCAGTGCCCCATTTATGATCACAGATGGATATTTTTCTTAAACTAGGAGAAATTGGTTTAAAATTCCAGCAATGCTGCCATGTGTAACAAACATCAGCAGAGGCAAAATGCATGCTTGTTCAAAAATATATATTTTTACATATTTAATATCGCTTGCTCTGTACAAACATTACCTGTGCAGTGGGAGTTGTCGGTTGCTGGTAGGCTCCTGGAACACCATACTGACCAGGGGGATAAGGTCCTCCATACTAGTAATTAGAAAATTCTATCAGTATACATTTTGGGTATTTTACGTGTACACTACAGAGCCATTGTGAAAGTGCACTTTAGGATTTAAAAATAAAAAATAAAAAAATCACTATAAGCCTTATAACCTAATTTTAACTTTTTATACCACATATGTTTTGTATCCCTAGTGTGTACTTACCGGAGGCACTGGGTAATAGTAATTGTAGGGGTAAGGGTATCCCGCATACTGTTGCTGGTTCTGTGGGTACCACTGATAGTATGGTTGCTGTTGCTGCATTGCAGAGGTGTCAGTCACTGCTGCTTGATACTGCCCAAAACAAACAATAAGCTAATGAAACATACCACACAGCTTTTAATACTTGAATGCCTGATCTACATTAAGAATCTATCCAAATAAGATGTCTTTGCTTCAGTATTCTGTTTATCTCAAGAAGAAATTACCAAACTGCAGCATTTAAAATGTTTAAACAATCCTGATCATCAAGTCC
Organism: Notoglanidium macrostoma; assembly: GCA_030068235.1. Lineage (NCBI taxonomy): Eukaryota > Metazoa > Chordata > Actinopteri > Siluriformes > Auchenoglanididae > Notoglanidium > Notoglanidium macrostoma. The sequence continues at coordinate 7,100,609 of JAQQZR010000033.1, forward strand.
AAGTAGAGTAGTGGCACTTTATTACTACGCTGAAGGGTATCAAATGTAAAAGTCCTTGGAAAATTAAATAAAGTGACTGTTTAGAAATGGGGTGATTTAACCATGGTGGATAATGGAATGCTACAGCTGTCCTGACTGCACACTTTCTATGCTATAAAGTCTAGGACTAGACAATAACGATATAGTGGCATTAAATAACTAATGTGCCATCAAATCCTAGCGGTTGCTAATTTTGCTGTCAACCCATGACTGTACGGAGAAAAAAAAAATAGCACAAGCCAAGACAGTCAATGTCTTTACACATACAGCGTGATTTGCTTAGTCCGACAATATATTTTCCTCAAACGACTATCCCATAAATGAACACTTTCACATCAAAGAAGAATGTTCATTTTAGGAGAAAAAAATTATATATATATTTTTTTTGTGACAGGCTTGATTTTTCTACCATTTCGTCTGTGAATACAACTAATTCTAACAACCTGTGGCAGGCATGGAAGAGTTTCTCATTCATTTTGTGTCTCAAAACCCAGCGCTGTCTGACGAGGGCAACAAAAATGATTAAGATACCAACCTTAAATACAATGTAGGAAAAACCATGAGAGTTACTCTGGAATGAAAATGGTGGATGAACTTCCCGGGGTTTTCACCTGCTTCTCAGAATAGCATGTACCCCAATTTTTCTCTCTACTTTTTTTGGTAAAAGAATAAGCACCGGCTCATCACCACTTGTCGTCTCCATTGTCACACTATTAGTTTTGTGGAATGCTCACTCTTAAGTCATATTTAATGTGAATATTAATGTTGCCTTAATCACTCATTTATTAATACTTTCACATCATTTGTCACCCTGCATGTATAAAAACCTTGAGGATCAGTCTATACATGCACCACACATCATCCTCTAGCTAAAAGAGTGCACATGGTACACAGAAGCAAAGCTCAGCTGGGATAAGCATACAAAAGTCACAAGCATGTGCAGTGTCATGGAACTTAATTTGATTTATCTTTGCTTATAATCATGCTTTAGTGTACGCAGCCTAACCTGTGTGCTGGTGTGGTTATTCGCAGCGGTCTTGGTGGAGCTCTGGCTCTTGCTGATGGAGGCCAGCGCCTGTCTCGCCTTCTCCCACTCAGGGTTTTCATGAACTGGTGCCTCTGCTGCAGTACTGCCCCCGTATGGCCTGGAGATCAGAAACAACAAATCTAGCAGATTATAAATAGTACCGCCACGAATTTTGACTCAAATAAGTACCTCAACTAGAATGTTATATTACAAATTCTTTCCTCTTTTTTAATTATTGTCCTGTATAAAAGAACATGCTCTAATTAAACCTATCTAGGTTACCAACTAGAATTGTGAATCAAACTAGCTAGCTAGCCAGCCCATATTTAGCTACAGGATCCATATTCGGTGATGAAAAAAATGTACAAAAAATAGAAAGGCGTTAGCTATATAAGCCGTTTTTTGTTTTTGTTTTTTTAAATCGGTGGTGCTGTAACGGACGCTAAAGGTAGCTAAGCTACGTCGAACATTTGACTTCGTATAACGCAATAGTCTCACATTAGTTAACAGAAAAAAAGGTACTACTTCCTAAATTTTTCCGCTAAACGTACTTGATACGAAACGAAACTTTACCAGTTGGCCGTCGGAGTCTGTGGTGTCGTATTCGTCGCCATTTTCCTGCGGATAAATTCTATATGCTAGCAGGCTGGCTGAAGAGATTGCTCAAAAAGGCTAGTTCGCCAGCCAGCTATTAGCACTAATAAAAATATTTGCAAATATAAAGACCTTAGGTATACTTCGTCAATTCAACTTAAATAAAGGGATAAAATAATGCACGTACGAAATATACAACAGGTTTTTAAGCCATATTAAAACTCGACGTCAAGAGAGAAAGTCAACACCTAAAACAAAATGGCGGCCGATGATTGCGGTGTGACGTTTCACACAAACTCCTACCGGAAGTGTCCCGCCTCGTGATGCGCAAATCTGTTTAGCAAAAATACAAACTACCTCTCTGGCGAACCAGGGTTCATTTACTCAAACACATTTTCCAATTTATGTAGAAAAATGTGATTATTTAATTGTAAATAATTAAAATAAATTAAAAAATTAATACTGCAAAGAAAAAGAAAAGAGGAAAAATCCTTCTCGGTCTGACCAGCTAACAAGACACAGGCCAAGCTGTTAATTATTCATTGACTAAACTGATCAATAAATGTTTGAGATTTCCTAATTGTCTAAATGTTGTGTTATTTTCTTAAAATTGTTTTGGTAGCTGGTCAGACCAGCTTGATTTTCAACAGGATTTCAGAATTAATCTGAAACCATACAAGTATACACACAAAAAAGGTACTTTATAAGTCCATGTACGTGCTGTGGTCTATTTTACATTTGGCTTTCCTGACTGATTTAATTTAATTTTATTTATTTATTTATTTTTTACCACAATCACATCACATGCCTATGTTTGGAGAGATAAATTTAGTTTAAATTTAAACTTAATCTCAAAACAGGGGGGGAAAAAGTGGCCACCAAACTACTAGTCATCCTGCCATAATATTTTACTCAATCAGGCACTTAATGCACTGTGATTGGATAAATTCCAATGAGGTCATTACTTTTATTAAGTTTTCCCAGCTCATCATGGGAAAAGAAATACCAACTCACATTACTAACCTGACTCGGTCATGTAATTTGTCCTTTACAAAAATAAGCATCCAGTCCTTATCTTTGCAGACGCAATTCAGGTGCTTGTTCAGTCCACAAGATTCAAGATTGGACTAATTAACCTTTAAAATGTAATCTATAACCAGGGGCGTCAGAAGCATTTTGAAAGTGGGGGGACACACTGGCGGGGGGCCCAGAAATTTTTTAATGAATTAGATGCCATTTCCTGCATTCAGGTGTATTTTTAACAGGTTGTTAAACACCTAATTTTACCTACAAAAGTCAATTAATTCAATGATTATTTTAGAGACTCAACAATAAGTCCTCATTCAACTAGTCCATATTCATCAGCCTGTTTTTAACTGCTACCCACTGC
>JAQQZR010000033.1:7131907-7169374 GCA_030068235.1 Notoglanidium macrostoma
ACACACACACACACACACACACACACACACACACACACACACACACACAGAGAGAGAGAGAGAGAGAGAGAGAGAGAAAGAAAAGGGGGAGAAGATAGGAAAAGAGAGTGATAGAGGTCATTATTGGAACTCCACTTTGTTCACCATTTACTGCAACAAGGTCAAATTAAAAAGGGGTCAGATTTATCCAGTGCATAAACAGACTCATATGTGTTTAAATAAAATCTGACATATTTTGGCTTTTACAGTTTCTCAGATACTGTTATGCAGAATTTTTTTAGATGCACCAACAAGGTCCGGAGAGTGTACACTTTGTTAAAAATATCAGCAACACTGCTGTGACTGATACACTCTCACTCTCTCACACACACACACACACTCTATCTCTCTCACACACACACATACACACCACAATGCTAGTATCACTGCTGTGAAGAGAATGATCCACCATCTAAATAATATCTGGTCCCAGGTGTTCCTGTTGTATCTGATAAAATGGTCAATGAGAGAAGGCACAAGGTATGTGTATATGCATGAGAAATCATTAATGTGATGTTAAAATTTGATTGGTCTTCCATAACTTGCTGTTAAAAGATATGCATAGTTGTCTGTGCACGTCCTTCCCTGCTGGCTTGAATTTCGTCCTGCAAAATTACTATTATGCCATGAAATTGTTTTTATGAAAAACAAAACTGATAGTTGTTTTTTCTGTTCTTATTGAGTGAACGGTATCTTTAATAATGTTGGTCCCTTGAAATATATCTTGACGTTTGAACAAGATGGTTTCGACAAAGAGAGATTGGCTACAGACATGAGGATGATAAGCCCATTACAGAATAATATGTGGAAAATACCTTTACTACTCCAGAAATGCTCCAATGTCCATATACAATACGATGTGATACTATGTGACATAAGCCTGGTGTACAGTGCCACCCTATGGAAGAGATGACATGAAATCTGGACCTACTGGACTGTACATGAAAGCAAGGAAGACAGCAAACTGTGCTCTGCTAAACATTAAGAGGAGGCACTACAGTATCACTCTACAATACAAGTTACCTGAGAAAACATCTTAAACATGAAACTTAGTGAGCATGATGAATTTATTACTAGCAGCACTCAACAACAGCAAATCACTGGGTAGGCAAGAAAACTTGCCTACAGATAAGCCTATAGGTAAGTGTGAAAATAACAGCCAGTGCACCATTCTTGAAAATCAGACACTATTGATCTTTAACCAGAAAGGATTTTGAAGACAATGAAACAAAGTTTACAATTATGCAGAAGTGTGTTTACAGAATAAAGAACAAGAAAAAGATTTATAAAGAACAAGCTTTGTAGCTTATGTACATCAACATATGCAGGTGTGCTTTCAGGCCCATAATGTAAACTGGGGAAACATCCATCCATACATCCATTATCTACGCTGAGTTAGTCCTGCAATATGGAGAATCCTCCATTAAGGGTTGAGGGGAAGTTGGAGTCAATCCCAGCTGACTTTCTGTGAGAGTCAGGGTACCCCCTGGTCAGGTCGCCAATTTATTGCAGGACTAACTCAGAGACAAACAACCATTCACACTTACATTCACACCTATGGGCAATAAAGAGAAGTCAGTTGACTAGATCGGCATGTCTTTGTGCTGTGGAAGGAAACCGGAGCACTCAGAGGAAACCCGCAAATTCTGCACAGAAAGGCCCCAGTCAGCCAACAAGTTTGAAAGCAGAACCTTCTTGGTGTGAGGCGACAGTGCTAACCCCTGCACCACCATGCCTTTGGGAACCTAATTCAGCCAAATAACATATTCCTTAACACTCATAACTGAACAATATTACACAGGTTACTTATTTTTGTATAAATATTGGTAGTGGAACCAAAAACATGATAAAATATGATACTGATGCATCTCTACCCTTTAGCCACACTGCTATAGCAGTCACATTTTACAAATTCACCGTTCTTCCCAAATCTTTTAATATAAGAGCACTGTAGAGCTTGGTCACGAAAGAATAAAAGTTTCCCTCAGCTGTTCAATTTCATTGTTCTCATATGATGTAACCCTGTTGACAGCATGTTGAGTAGCTGGAAGTCATAATACCAGGACCTTTAGCCACTCATCCAAAAGACTCTGTCATTAACTGAGTGGTGGCACATTCTCTGGCAATTAAACCTCAAGGTGTGATTCACACCAGTGTTACGCACTTCATTAAGGTCACATTAAATTCACTGTATTCTGGAGGTGTGAATGAGTGTGAAACTGCCAGGCCAAAGATGAAAGGTGCTATCACAGCTTTGGACATAACTGATAAATGATTGCGTAGGCCTCGCTCTCTAGCTGACATCCTCCAAGCTGTCTTGTCTATCAAAAATGTGCCATTGGTCATCCTTTGAAGTGGGTAGACTGCATGTCCTGACGGCCTGGAAAGTTCTATCCTGAAGAATTTGAATCCTGGTTTATGAATGTATAGAGTGGCTGCACTGCTTTGTCTTGTCATTTTTCAAGTCTGTATATTGAAGTTGCACTGAAATGTTGTTTTGGTGACTGGTGTATAAGCCTTTTGAATGTGAAAGCTTTGTTTGAGTGTGTTAGAGTGGGTCTGAATAACAGAAATATATGTGGTGAAGTTAATAGCAGTGTTGTTCCATTTGCATTGTTTCTCTCTTCGCTGGTTTGTCGGTATTCTGACTCGACCTCCTGCTGATACTTCGTGAACAACCTAGTATGAGTAGCTATAAAACTTCTCTGAAATGTTTGCAGTGATTGTTTTTTAAGATTAATAATACCTTCTGTGTCAGTTTCACAGAAGTTCACACCGATGGACCCTAATAACTGTCATTATGCCATCATAGCTGTGCCTATGCGTGATGAATGACGAGCGACAGAAAGCCTTACAGAATCGAGCACAAGTCCAATTGCTTTGACGCTGATACATTCAAAACAACCTGGATAAATGAAAACCAGGCTATTATTTATAGTAGATGTTGAAAGATTAATTACTTTTACTAGTATTTAAAAAAAATCTAGTTGACTAGTTATCTTTATCATAGTTGAGCAAAAAAATATATATAATAATTGTTTTAGGCTTTTTTTTTAACTAGTGCAGTTAAATGCCATTAGGCTACAGAAAATATTGCAACAAACCACATTTCACTTAACAGCCACAGACAGACTACTAATCACTATTGTAGCTTCAATGATTTTTAGGCTACAATATTAACAACAAAACTAGAAGGGCCCTCTGAGGGTGCAGAGACCTCAATACAGTTGACTCTTCTATGATATGCAAACCTGCAAAAGCAACCACTTTAAGTGTCTGGATATATTTCCAATAGAGTCATTGTATTTCTACATTGGCTATGTTTTGTCACTATTGAACTTCACTATTGTCTACTGGATTTTAAGACGCATGGCACTGTTGAGTGCAGATTTCTGCCAAGCCCAAATGCTGTATCTGATAACATTATCAAAAGCGACACTAAATTCATGGAGCTGATTTGTGACCTAGATCTGCTCCAAAAGTTAACGGGATCTTCCTTGGCCCCTGCCACCAAGTTTCATGGAAATCGGTTTTGGTAGGTTTTGCACAATCATGCTTAAATCCAGACAAACCAATAAGCAAACAGACAGAAAAACAAACCACGCTGAAAACATAACCTCCTTGGTAGAGGTAATAAACAAACCAATGGAATACATGTACAAAATAATACATCTATGTATCATATTACACTATTTAAAGTTGCTCAAATTCTTAAAATGCACTGGTATGGACAACTAAGTGGCTGGTGGTTCTGGAACTGACACTACACAGCATGGACGCTCATGTCTATCAACAAGGGCCTGCAAACATGTCTGGTTTGGATTTTTTCAGTTGCTATGTGCCACTCTACACTAGCTAAGTATATCTGTATTACTTTGCTTAATGCCTCATAAGTGAATGTATTGTTCTACTAGCCCCTATTGCAGAGCAGTTAATAAAAGCTTTACTATGTAGGCTAAGTGTACTTACTCCATAGTGAGCAAGCTCACGCTCTCCAGGCTGTGCAGCTGTGCTCTCTCGAACTCATCCTTGTAGCGGTCCATCCTTAGCGCACTCAGCCACTCGCTGACCGTCGTCACTGTTGACAGATCTGTGGAGGTGGGGCTAAGCAAGGGTTGGGTGGGGCTTAAAAAGAACATGTTAAGAGGGGTATAATGGGAGAGAACGCATTAACCATAATGAATCCGAATGAAAGTGTTGTCTGAAGAATATATGCACTTTAATATTTCTTCAAAAATATTTACATTTCACAACATTTTATTAGGCGTATGCTGTTAATTTTTTGCCTTTGACATCAGGCAAAGTTTCGCGAATGTTTCACACATCCAAGTCAGCCTCCATACTTTTAGTTTCATAGGCATTTAGCTTACAAATTTTAAGGATATTTGCAGTAGCAATCTGACTGCAAGGTTTTTGCAAGCATTCATATTTTCCCATTTTGTCATTATCAGGGCGGAGCCATAGGCTGAAGACGTTTTGGAATTCCGAGTGAAAAGCTGACACAGTTCCTTGTCAAGAATATATAAAAACTACTAAAGGACAGATCCTGATGGAAGATGTTGTTTGCAGTGCTTGTCGTACCGAGCATGCTCAGCCTTCAGGGATGCAGGGTGACGTATGAGACGGTCCAGAGAAGAGAGGACAGAGTCGAATCTGGGACGGTCCTCTCTATCAGCCTGCCAGCACTGCAGCATCAGTGCGTGTAGAGCAGGAGGGCAACTGTTAGGAGCGGGAAGACGATACTGATCAACTACTGCCTTCATTACCTAGAGAAAAGGGGAAAATAAATTAAATAAAGCATAGTTACTACTGGTGACAGCTGTCAGTTGACATTTCCTCCCTTGTTTATCACTGTTTTGGTTTAGGGTTCATAGCATAATTGCAATGAACCTGTAGGGACAACTTTATTGAGTGTGGGCACACAATTTGTTTGCTAGAGGCTGGGTCTCATTTCAGACTATATTAGATTCGATTGGATTAGATTAGATTAGATTCAACTTCACTGTCATTGAGCAGAGTACAAGAACAAAGCCGATGTAATGCAGTTAGTATCTACTAAGAAGTGCAAAATAGCAAGTAGTAAAATCAACCATATGCACATTACTTTATGTGAATTATTTATGCAGAGAAGGCATTCCACAGAAATGTAAACTTCCAGCCACAATGGTTATAAAAATAGATACATATGCCACATGAGTAATAATGCTTCAGTTGCATGCCATGTCTTTGGCTGGAGGCTGTTGGTGACATTATGCATCTCAACATGCACTCCACACACACACACACACACACACACACACACACACACACGCACACACACACACACGCACACACACACACAGATTTGAAATAGACTGAATAGCATAACAGCTACATGATCAGAATGCTGTGATTTATTCATCCCTGAACATAACTGATTTAATTAAAGGTGAAGAAAAACTGGAGATTGGTTATTGTATCTTGTGCTGCACTACACAGGCATGGTTAAATAATTGAATAGAAAAGCAATTATTTGAATGAACCTTCACATAAATAAGTTCCTGCAAAATTTAGATGCCCATTTTTGACTTTACTCACAACTAAGGTATTATCTCATTGTTGCTTATTCAATTGGTGTTCACGTTGTATTTGGAACATTGAATTAAGATTTGTACACAAGGCTACCCACGATCTACTGATAAAATGCAATTATCTGTCCATTAATGATTAACTGATTAACCATCATCAGATCATGAATCATGCCGTAATTTTCCCTTTAATTCAGTTAGTCTGGTTCTCCAGCAAAGATCCAGGATGCCTTGACAGACACAAAGACAGACAAAACACAAGCATTACCTCCTGGTTGCTCATGTCCCAATATGGCCTTTCTCCATATGACATCACCTCCCACATGAGGATTCCAAAGCTCCAGACATCACTAGCCGAGCTGAACTTACGGTGCTGGAAAGCCTCAGAAGCTGTCCACCTTATTGGAATTTTACAACCCTGAGAAAAAGGAAAGAAAAGGAAAGAAAAAACGTAAATTTCCCAGTTCTGAGAAAATATGGTGTTCCAAATGTAAAAAGCTTAATACTCTTTTCAAAGTAAATTTTACACATAAATCAAAATGTTAAAAGTAAAATTTGAAAGTATTTATTAAACAGAAATGTTTAACTCTAAGATTAAATGTTAGAAATAAAGGTTTAAAACACTACAACTGGTAACTCCTAAAATTAGTCTACTATGAAATACCACATATACAGAAGTAGAGAAGTAGGTACACAGCCCATTAGTGATAGCTGATAACCTGAGTATTATGAGCTAGTGCTAGTAGCTAGCATTTCTGTATTTTTTCTACATCAGTTATTTTATAGCAGAGACTAATTTCAGGATTTCTGTATCAATCTTTGCAATATATCTGAAAACAGAAATGGATCTGTACATTTTAGATAGGTCTAAAAGGTCTGCATTTAAATGTTCCCTTTGCCTTAGTGTATATTTGTAGCAATTGATTTAATTAAATTTTAATTATTAGCTTTAAAACAAGATCTTGTTGGCAGTGGATTGTTTGCAAATCAGCCTTCAGGCCTTTTGGTGTTGCTGAGTTTGCCAGTGCATTCCTTCTTTTTAAGAATGTACTAAACTGATGATTTGGACACTTCTAAAGTTTCTGCTTTCTCTCTGATAGGTCTATATTGTTTTTTTCATGAAACTGCTTATCAGTCAATTTTACAATTACTTTTAAATCTGTGAAAATGGAGGGGCCATAAAAAATGGCTATAATTCCTAAACTGTGATCGCATCTTGACCGCTTTATTTCCATTCCACTGTCATGGTGTACAGAGGCAAAATTACCATAAATGTGTCACTGTCCAAATAATTGTGGACCTGACCGTATATTTAATATTTATATTTATTTTAACATGTACATTTAACATTTACATTTAATATTTAACATTTAGATTTATATTTAGAATTTACACTGAAACAGTTATTTGACCTGAGTCACTCTCTAAATGTATCAGAATGACCTTGAATGGACAAGTTAATATTTTACATAAGGCTCCCCATAGGAAAAGCCTTAAAACTTACTAATATAAATACAGACATAAATGTATGACTAAACAAATTTCCTTTTCACCAATCCCAAAATGATTTGAACTTTTACAGCAGTGTGACACAGCTGTTTCCCAGAACATACCAGTGACGCAGTGTAGGTGGGCATATTGTGGTCCAGGTCCTTCATGAGTCGTGACAGACCAAAATCTGACACCTTACAAACCAGGTTTGAGTTCACTAGAATGTTTCGAGCTGCAAGGTCACGATGCACAAAGTTCCTCTCAGAAAGGTAACACATTCCTGCTGCGATGCCTCTCACCATACCCACCAGCTGCAACACACTGAACTGATCCTCATTTTCCTGGAACAAATGAGCAAGAGCACAAAAATGTCACATACTTTTGAGTTTTAAGGAAATAAAAATCAGACGTAGAAAACAGACTCACAAGCTCTTGCCCAAAAGTAACTTTATCTTTTAGTCACAGTAGCATCTACTGTGTTAACCAGATCTATGGTATAGTTTTTCCTCCCTCTCACCCTGAGAAAGGCATCCAGGGGGCCATTCTCCATAAACTCCATAATGATGCGCTCAGGAGGAGTGTGTGTGATCACACCTTCAAGCTTCAGCACATTAGGGTGATCGAACTGACCCAGGACTCCAGCCTCGCTGAGGAACACTCCTCTCTCACGGTCTGTGACTCCCCATCGCAGAGTCTTCACCACTACCAGAACTTCTCTACGGCCCAAAGGTTTGTATCTGCCCCTGGACACCTCACCAAACTGAGCTGGAGAGAGAGAGAGAGAGAGAGAGAGAGAGAGAGAGAGAGAGATATGGAAAACCAAATTACACAGTATTCAGCTAATATTATAATACATACCTATAGAATAATATTTGCTGAATCAAACAGATTTCATGGCACCTGACTCTCTTTTAATGACACTTGTTTGAAATTTGAATTTGTTCTTTCTCACAGTTTCTTTGAATTCATTCTTCTGCGAAAATCTTCCATATTTCCATTTTATTCCTTGTCCAATTCTTGGCATAAATATTCACTCCTTCTACCTATTATCACTGGACTTGTCCTCAGCAGGCCTGCTGCTTCACATTTCCATTTTCCTACATAATCTACAATATGTGTCAATGTTAGTTACTGTTGGTGCACATCCAAATACACGCCAAGTCTTCTTTTTTGCCTCTCTTTCTTTGGATATTTTTGGACAATATGTGTATTTCAAATGATTTTCTAAATGTGAACTCTGATTTCACTACATTTTCAAAAGCTAATGGAGACCTTTCCTGCTGGCCTACTGTAATTACACTCTAAATCACAATTATTTTTGACTATTCTTTCTCGGCAGTTCAGTCATCAAGACAGCTCTGTGGTGCTGCTAAAAAGCCTGAGAAACGATAAAAAGGTTACCTAAAAACGCCAACGCTAAAAGCTGACTCAGTTTCTTGGTGACACTTCAATATTTTCCTCCTTTTTCCTCCTTTGTTCAATTCAATCTGAGTAATTTGCAGAGTTACTTAATTCTGTAATCATTCTGATACTAAAGTACCTTTGATATTTAAGTGCAAATTTTCACATGGATTACATTAACTATCACTTACCATTTTTTTAACCATTACACGTATATTACACGTCTATTAGGTCCAGGTCTATTAGCCAGGTAAACTGTCATCTGTCTACTCACCAGCACCAATGACTTCCTCAATCTTCAGGTGAGCGGGGTCAATTTCTCTGGCAAATTCTTTGACTGCCTCACTCGGATCCTCGTAAGTGGAAGGATCCACATAATACTTTACCCCGGCTAAACAAAACACAGAACACATGTTAATATTCCCACTGCCCAACATAGCAGCTTAATGTGACCTCTGGAGCACACAACAGAATCAGCACAAGTAACACACAGATACAGCAGGAAACACTTTGACATGTGTGCTCATCCTTAGAGAGTATCTGACACACCTGTCAACCTGTCAAACAGGAAAAAATTACAGTGCCCCTGGAGAATTATTTATCAACTCAGAACATCCAAATAGAATACATAATTCTATATTTTCTTGATATGTTAATCCACTTTTAAAATATGCATCTTAAAATAACATAACCTGAGCAGTATAATGAAAAAAGCAAAGTGAATGCAAATGCTGTAAAAATGGAAAGGATGTGCTCGTGATCCTAAGGGAATTGTGCTAAAGAGGAAATGCTTTCTATTACGTATTCTACATTAGAGCTAGAGGAAAAGAAAGTACTATAGTCATATTGTACACATTGGCCACACACATGCGTGAGCACACGCACACGCACACGCATGCACACGTACGCACACTTATGCTCACCTCGGTTGCTAATGTATCTCTGAAGTCTGTCACTGTAGTGGCTCTCCCTCCTTTTGCTGTTAAAAAAAAGAGTAACGTAAGAATTTCCATTAACATGAAATTGTTCTTAACTATCATAGATTTTCATATCTTACTATTTATTCTGTGAAAGATTATTATTTATAAGTGCATTTGAATCTTTCTATACAGTTTATAAAGTTAATAATAGAGTCTATTAAATATTGAAATACACTTACGTCCTAAACACAAACACAATGATGACTGCTGCCACAACTAATAGAAATGCAGCTCCACCCATCACAGACCCGACCAGCAGAGGCAGGCGACTCTGAATTTGCCTTGACCGCTCTTCTACAGTGACCAAAACAGCAATGAAGGCAACTTATGAATGCTCCAAATGCAGATCTATGCCACATATTCTATAAAATTTTGTGGTGGTGAATTTTCCACTGGGATGAATAATGTGATCCATCCACCCATCCATCAACCCAAACATCCATCCATCCACCCATTCATCCATCCATCCTTCCATCCTTCCATCCATCCATCCATCCACCCATCCACCCATCCATCCATCCATCCACCCATCCATCCACCCTTCCATCCACCCATCCATCCACCCTTCCATCCATCCATCCACCCATCCATCCATCCACCCACCCATGTACCCATCCATCCATCCATCCATCCATGATCCACCCATCCGTCCATATATCCACCCATCCATCCATCTATCCACCCATCCATCCATCCACCCACCCATCCACCCACCCATCCATCCACCCATTCATCCACCCCATCCACTCATCCATCCAATCATCCATACACCCAAATCCACCTATCCATCCATCCATCCATCCACATTAATAGAACCATCTGTATTCTTCTGATTTCCATGCATTGTGCTGGTTTTGGAATATTGCTCCTTATGCACACTGAAGTGCAGCATTAAGCAGACCCGTGTGGTACAATTTCTTACAATATTAAAGATGTACAGTATGTCATGTGGAAAAGAAGATTGATTTATTCATCTTCAGAAAGCCTATCACAGGAACACTGGGTGTGAGGCAGGAATACACCCTGGATGGAATACCAGCCCGTCACAGGGGACCACACACACACACAAATTCATACACTCCAGGGATAATTTAGCACAACAAATTCACCTACTGGCATGTTTTTGAAAGGTGGAGGGAAACTGGAGAACTGTTCATAAATGATATCTCTATAGTGACAGATTATTGCTGGAATATTGGGAAGAATTAATAAACATGCTGTACTGGTGATATAAATCAGCAGGCTATAACGGTCCTCCATAGTGATAGATCACTGGCATGGAAAGTGAAAAGTGTATGGAAGAGTATGTAATCAGTACCCATTGCCAGAGTGCTGAAGTAAACGGAATTGCTGTAAGGGCCATAGCCTCTCTCGTTGCGGGCTCGGATCTGGAAGGTATAAATGGATCCTGGGGTCAGAGAAGCCACGGTCACTGTGTTGGTCTCGGTGAACAAACTGGTTGCACTGCTCTCATCAGAGCTCTGCAGAGGGAAAGAAGGATTGGTTTTGTTCTCTTTGATTAATCCCCTTTTTAGTTACAGTTTGGGCATCCCTGGCCAATTTACATTTTTTTTTATTGAACACATCCTCGTAAGCAAACAATTTAAAAAACATATTTGGCAAATGTTAATGCACAGGTACTTTATAGAAAAAAGTAATTGTGGTGTGTGCACAAAGTTTGGACAGCCTACTAAGTCAGTACACCTACTTTGGCAGCTTTCACAGCTTGCAAATTCCTTTTTTCCAACCAGCTAAGAGACTGTCTTGTTTTAAGAATGTTAACATACTTTTCCTTGCAGAATGCTTCTAGTTCTGAGATATTCTTGGGCTGTCTTGCATCAGTAAGGTTCCCATCTGATGACTCTTCCATGGAGCAACATGCAACATAGCACAGAAGAATGGTGCTCCACCACTCCTATGCCAGCTTAAGCATCCTTTGCTGAAGGTCCTTTGCTGCTGCTGGGTTTTTTTTTTTGCCTTTCTGCCCAGCATACAGGCAGTTCAATCTGAGTGTTTTCTTAGTCTGCCAGACTTTGCTTTGACTCCCATAGTTCTCCTTAACTCTTTTTACCAGAGGCCAAAAAAATTTAATTGCCTTCTGTTTTGGGGGGTGTCCATGTTCACATAAATTTTGCTTGTGATGTCACACTGCAAAGTAGTTGTTAATAGTTTATTTGAAGACACTCAGGGCTTTATGAATTAGCAGTTTTTCCAAAATTATTTCAGCCTGCTCACAAGCAGCTAAACACAGAGTCACGATACTCTACACACAGAAACCCAACAGTGTCCTGACTAATCTTATAAAGGACTTGTGGTGATAAAATTATTCATATGCTTATACTCATTGAAAATGTCAATTTCGAACACCAATGTACCGCAAGAAAGGGTTAACTGACATTTTTTAATGACATTTTATATGGTGAAAAATGCAAGCAGGAAGCACTTGCTTTGATATCTTTTTTTAGACTTCCTTTGGTTTGTTGGCATCTATTAGGTTAATTCTCAGATTCTTAGACTGATACTTAGAGGAGCCCATGGTTGCTGAGTGATGGTACAAGGTTTTTAGAGTAGGAAGCTTTATTATGCTTTGTAATTTTCAATCCCTAATCTTGTTTTGACCTGCCTAACAAGTCCTAATGAGCCAATTATGGCCTAATTACTTAATTATGTTCTGAGACTTTATAAATGGAAGGGCATCCATATTTTCCTATTTTAAGTTAATCAATTATAAAGTAACTCTGTATTTAGATTAGCAGAAAAATGTTATTTAAAAATTTATTTTGTGTTTACATCTTTTCATGTCAGTAATCAATACAACATAATTTTGGACAGAGGTGCCCAAAATGTTATATACAACTGTATAGACATAGCAAAAATTGCAAGGATATTAATATCAATCTCTATGCACATAGGAGAAGTGACATGGAGAAAGCTGCACAGTACAAAAACATATTCTATTCACTTAGGTCCTTGAAATAAATTCAATATCATAACAAAAAAAGCATGGCAGAAGAATGTTAAAAACGAATTCACTCATAATTCAGGTTCATATATTTACACACCTCCCCCCCAATTTATTTTATGACATCACTAAATAATAGCATACTGAAAAATCTAAACTCAAATAAATATCATGACAATGTTATGATGGTGAAATATAGTGTAGATGCAGTAGACCTTGTCATAGTATCTGAGCTGGTACTCCAGGATGTCTCCATTGGGCCGGTCGGGCTGAGGCCAGGACATAGTGATAGAATCTGGAGCACTGTTGAGCTGATGCAGTACGGGAACCTCAGACGGTACTTAGAGAGAGAGAAGTACAGTAAATGAGGCTGCTGTTATAACTGTAACCACATGGGGGCATCGACATATATCATGGTAAAATATAATAACATTGTTTTGTTCTTCTAATGGTAGATTTTTGTTATTTATGGGAAATCATTTGGAATGTAGTTTCAGATTAACTCCTTAACAAGATGGATGGGTAAGCAGGTTAGGAGGAAAATATCTGATGTTTGCCAGTGTTCATATTAGGCAATTAGAAAGAAACAGTGGAAGACTCTACTGACCCTGATGTCACATATTACTCATCCACTCATTGCTCAGTGACAAATCTCCACTGACTCAGACCTCATCTCTCAGGCAATCATGTAGAAGACCAGGGACAATCTACATTGAGTACTGGCACAGACCACTTGACATTTAAATAAGTGTTACATCATATCCATTTAGGAATATGTACAGAGTGAAATGGTAGATGGGTACAGACTGAAGTTATGTATTAATAGGCAAAAAAGTGGGAGGAGAGAGAGAGAGAGAGAGAGAGAGAGACAGCATCTTTGCGTATTTCATGTGGAGGGGGGCCTGATCTGTGTTTTTCAACCCCAAAGTTTCTGTGAACTGCCACAACGATTAACCTCTTCCTTTTTCTGCTTTCTTGAGCATCATATGAGCTGACAGGATATCGTGAGCCAAAACCACCACAGTCCACAGCCAAGGACGAGAAATGACGAGACAGAGAGATGGAGAGTCCAGGCAAAAACACAATGACAGACAACGATACATAGAATAAAAACTAGTATGTTATTGCAACACAGCACACACAAGATATGAACATACCGCAATTAATGAAATTATCTGAAAAATCTCAGGGAGAAATAAAAAATGGCACAACCTGACCATATGACACACGGCAACATGCTCACATCAAATGTATACGTTCAGTCAGTGGTGGCTTGTCTGTAGGGGCAGGTGGAGCAGAGCCCCTTCACATATAGCAACTGTTCAACAAATGGTTATCTTCATAACCTTGTTCTCATTCACAGCTCCATACATTTTAAATTGCATTGAAATACTAACAACCTCTTTTGAGTGACTAAATTTAAATAATAATAATAAAAAAAGCTATTTAACATATATTTGACACATTTCTATATACTCACTGCCCATTTAGCATCACTGAGTTATTAATGCACCTAATGGTTAAAAATGTGAGCTGCAACATGCACTAATAGAGGCTCATTGGGACAGGAATCACACTTCCCCATGATCAGCGGACAGGACATTTAATGAGGTTTGAGCTGGGCTAGTTTAAAGATACTGGCCAGTATCTGGGTTTGTAGCAAATAATCTAAGTCAAATTGAATAAATTGCCACAAACAAAGGCAAAGTGTAAAATCAGACAGTGTGTCAATGTCTATGATGTGCAGAACCATTTCTTTTATAAGATATATTGCAAAGATTTGGGTAAGGTAAATTGGAAATTGTTTTCAAACCTGGCAGTCCTGGTTAACGATATTAGCTTTTTTGTGTGCCTTGAATGGAACACACTTGCTGTATCAAACCCAGTTTAACAAAGGTTAAAGGAGGCTAAAACAAGCTACTAGACCAGATCCTGGATGACTGTATGTTGTTGACTGTTAACTGGGTTTACTGTAAAAATATATTACATAGTAGCCTATGGCATAATTCAAGCGCAACTGTAATGTTTTTGAGGCTGAAATGTTAGTAATGTCATCCTGCCCCACCAAAATCTACAATAATGAGCCTCTCGTGCCCTCAGTGTACACCCACCTTAATATACACAGCTATAGATATACACTCTCTGATTACACCGTTCCATTTGATCCACGTAAGATAACTCTCACCTGATTGGCTGATGGTGAAGTTGATACTAGCAAACTGCGGTGGGAAAGGACTGAGAGGAGACACATCGTTCATAGCTTGAACCTGCCAATCCACATTTTTGAAGCAAAAACAGAACCATAAAAAATATATATTTTAAAACTACCATGCATTCATACTGCATATGGGAATACAAGAAATGTATAAAACACAGCAACAAGCTAAATCTTCAGTACATCACTGTTGGACATGGTTAACAAATAAACCCATTTATTCTCACTTTGACTGAAAACATAGTTTGCAGAGTAAAAGAGATTTGTGTATGGTGGATGATGGATAGACCATTTAGACTAATTTTAGCAAATGGGCTGTAAATGAGCATCAAAACTACATTGCTTTCTCCACACAGTCAGAAATTGCCCTCCCACTTTCAGCTTTAGTTATCATTATAAAATGGGGTCAGGTGTCTTTTATAGACACTATTATAAACAGGAACAAGAGGCTTACTGAGACTGGAACAGCATAAACAGTAAGGCATGGGTTTAACTGCTCATCGATCATATTCTTTATACATGGATGATGTGGATAGTCATATAGGTAGTATACTAGACATAGTACTGGAGTTAGAAATAAAATCTGATAACCTTACAGTTTTGTATTATATATCACAGTGTACCCAACAACTAAATTATTCAGTTAGCTGAGAAACTGCTTGAAAATAAGCTTGTTTATAAGTTTGCTTTCAGCTTGTGGGAATTTATTACACCAGTGTATACAATAAAGTCTCTCATTCTGCATAGTATGTTTATTCTTTAATATGTAGGCTTGCCTGTTTTAATTCTTTTGGTATATTTAATTGTGCATTTATATATTTGTATACATTTTTGTAGACCAGTGAAACATAGTTCCTTTTAATTGCATTTACATATTTCATATTTCTTTATCACAGTATATACTGGTATATTGTCACAGTTAAACTCTCTACCTCATTCTGATCACTACCATGCCATTACTTTTTTCCAGAGCACCAACTATTTTAAAACGGACATCACAGAAAGATAGATGACTCTAAGGAAAGGTAATGATTTTTTGAACAGTCACACCATGCAGTTCCACCCAATGTGTTTCTAAAAAAAGGGAAATGGTAATAACCTAATAGAGTGAAATTGCGGTGTGTGAGAGCATAAGATCACAAACATTCATGTGAGAGATATCTCTTGGGCTCAATGAATGTAATAATAAATAAGTGTACAGATTTGAACCTAATGAGTGATTTTTCTTGTAAAGCAATTGTTGCAAATGAATTGCAAATGATGATGAATATGTTAAAAATTTCTAAAATAGCAATTTTGGATTTATGTAAAATTCTATTAGCTGTTCTAGTCATTTTCATTTAGACATATTACAGTGCTTGGATTTGGACCTATGAGACATCAAGCTGACTTCTGGATACCGTTTATTAAATAACATCAATATTTTTCAAATCTGTGGCAGTAAAAAAAGGAAAAATTCCTTGTGCAGTGTATTCGAAGTCAACACTTTTAGGCTACAATTTCCTGGGAAACAATTTCCTGGGTGTTCTGGGAAAAACTTTATGTAATGCTCCACACATCATTTTCCTTACATTACATTTGATTATGTTCTCTTTGTTGGACTGTTCCTGTGCTAGCTGAGTGCTCATGGGTAATGTAGTCTGCATACCTGTATGAGGTAGGTGACTCGGGGAAGTAGATTGCTGAGGGTGATTTTAGTTTGTCTGATGCCACTTTTATAGGGCGTATAAGTGACCGAATCTCCGCACCAGGAGCAGGCACCAGGGTTTGTCTGTGTGGCCAAGGGGCAGATTCTGCACACCACCCCATATGTCACTTCGCTTCGACCGCCCAGGTCCAACGGGGGCTTCCAGCATAGGGACACACCTCCCTCCGAGCTCTCGTACTCCCAGGACAGAGACACAGGGGCCGAGGGTGGGGCTGGTAAGGCAAACACACTCTTACTATACGTACTGTATGTAATAGTTATCCTTGGCTTGCATTAAGAGAACAAGTTTAATAATAATAACAATTTAACTTGCCCTGGCTGACATCTGTCAGGTTACATCCCATGACCTGTGTGCTATACCTACAAGCCATGGCTCTACTTTGTACTCCAGTTATCAGTGCAGAAATGACCATCATTTGACTGTATGTATGTTGTTATGTGCCATTTATAGTGTTACACTTACACTTCATGATTAGGAAATCATGCAGCAAAGCAGTAGACTATGTAGCCTAAAGCCCAATACACACTGGATCTGCATGAGACGTTCATCACTGTCATTCTTTTTTTGCTCATGTGTGAGTAATGCTTAAACTCTTCCTATAAGCTCAAAAACTCAGAAATAAATAGGCTCATAAATAATTTGACACTTTTAATGAAAAGTACTCTTGATGAAAAGTTCAGGAATAAAAAGCTAAATGGCTCCAATAATTAGCCAAAATAAGAATGTACACATTCAAATAATGAGTCTAGTACATGCTTAGTTGGATTATATTTATAATATAAATATGTACTGAAGGAGTCAGTGGAATTTATTTTAAAGTAAAGGGGTCCCTGGCTGCAAAAAAGTATGAGAACATGACCTGTCTTTATTTAACTGCCCTAGTTAGGTATCATCTTTTTATAATGGAGTAATTAATTAGAGTATTGGTAATCACCCCATCCCTTGTGCTCTGTTGATCTGTTCCAACTGTTCCTTTCTTTCCCAGCTGTTTCTCCTGCGGTTGTGACTGTGTTTGCAAAGGAAGACAACTTTTCTCCCATTTATCTTCTGAATATAGCTTTGCCTGTTGCATAATGTCCGTCTGTTTCTTTACCCTCTGCTAGGGACCATCATTATGATGTGCTCACCTGAGCCCACAAGATGTTACTTCTGAACACCTACTGCTTATTTAATTAAGTTGATTCTTTCTTTTTTAAATTCTGAATCTGTAAAGACATGCTGCAGTAATTACCAGTGCAGGCAGTAGTGTTGGCATCACTTGGCGCCCGGTAGAAGCCACTGCGGCACTCACACATTTTAGACGCCTCCGAGCTGGTTCTGCTATTAGCTGGACACTCGGTGCATGAAATCAAACCTGACACGGCTTTATAGAAGCCCATCTGACAGGCTGAGGAACAAAAAGATACAGAAATGAGTGATAGGATGGGTTTGATGTTTAATAAAAACATTGTGTCAGCATCTACGAAAGTCCTTATAGATGTATGTAATTTGTAGAAATGCAACTAATTCCAGGTTGACTCAAAATGACCTGTATCAAATGTATATAATCATACTGACCCAGAGACAAAAAAGCATGCTCAGGTGAGTGTGCGTAGAAGCAGATATGCATGTAAAGGTGTGTATAGCTCCATTGAAGTACCTAAGTACTGGCCCTTAAATGCCTCACGAGCATAGTGCTGTCTAACAAGTGTAACACCTTTTCAAGCCTTTGGTTGTGTGCATGTGTCTAAGCAGGACACGTCAGAGCATGAGAGAGACAAAACATCAGAAAGCAAGAGAGTGTTGCATTTCTCCCCAAGATAAAAGCTTTTCCTTGTTTTCACTTCTACGAAATCTGCGATTTGCTCCCAGCACCATTCTGAGAGGCGACAGAGGAAGAAAATAAGGCCAAGAAAGAAAACGATGGGGGGATGTTTTCTATCTTTTATGCTGTTGGAACTCATTATGTGATTTTCCCAGGGCTGTGACAAAGAAGGTACAAAATAATTTCCTGGCTTTCAGTGATCTCTCAGCTCCCTGTCATTTACTAATCATAACTCCTCATCTACTCCTTCTCTGACTTTTTTCCTTTCATGTAATACGATAAATGCAGGAATAACAATAGAGATGTGAAGAAAACTTTGCCGTCCTCCTCCTTTCATCTCATTGGTGCAACATTTTGGACACAGATCCTGTTTACTATTTGTCAGCCCTCCGAAAAAGAAAATGTAATGCCTGTAGCTTATTGATGGAGGAGGCTCACAAATCCGTCACTTGACTGAATGTTTATGTTGATGTCAATTTGCTTGCAGCATCACAGGATAGTGAAAGGAAATAGGACAGTTGAGGCTGAATAGATCAAAGAGACAAAGGGATGTGTGTGTTTGTGGTAGTTTGGTTTTCAAACAGGAAAAAGAGAGAGATATCAGTGGAGTGTGTAATCTGCCTTTGACATTGTACTTGATATTTAGATCGCTGACCCAATTTCTCCCTCTTGCTCGCCTTTTTTTTTTTTTGCTCGCAGCGCTGCATACTGACTGAAGCATGCAGGCACAACAACATACACATTTCCTCATACCGTGCCTCACATAGAGCCTTCAAAAAACAAAAAGCAGTCTATAAAAAAAAAAAAGCTGACTTTCATACTCACTAGTGCAGAAAGAGACAAATAACCATGCTTCTTCTTCTTCTAATTTTATTACACTTTGTTATTATGCTCTTCTAGCTCGGTGACATTATATGGAAAGACTATTAGGAGCCTAATAGGATTGTCCCACATTAGCAGAGTTTCCACAATACATCCTATCCCCATGGCTAACTGATAACACCACAGAGTAACATAAAACACCAAAGATGCTTAGCCTTGGCTGAGATTACATAACTAATCACCTGATTCACACTGAAACCAAGACAAACAGCAATACAACCAATTTGGACTTAACCCTGGTTAAACTATAGCAATCCCATGCAGCTAAGAAACAGTAAGGAAATTAGAGACAAATTAGAGTCACAATTAGCACAAAGCAAAGTCCAGCAATCACAGGACCTAATGGTGAGTCTGTGTTCAAAATCATTAGAAAAAAATTGTTCTACAATAGCACTGTTGAAGAAATAGTTCACATTCACGATAGATAATCTGCTGCTTTAGAGTCAGATTCCATGAATGAGACTATTATATCATTAAGATCATTATGTATATTCATTGTGCACTTTGTCAAAAACACCTAATAGTATATCACGTGGTTGAAACTGAACAGAGAACAACATGTTTTGGGAAAAATGTAATTGATTCATGATTCACTGTGATTATATATGACATTTCTGCATGCAATACAAAACAGTTTTGCAGTTGAAGAACTTATTTCCAAGTCCATTTTCACCCAATCAGAGAAAAATCTAAATTTTTACATTTACAGTTTCAATATTTGTGCTAAGGTTGCCCAAACTAACAATCATATAACTAAAATGAGATATTTCAGAGACATTCTGAAAATGGTGAGTGAGAAAATGTTCAAGTGTTCAAATGTTTACTCAAAGTAAAGCGCATGCATAATTTCATAAAATCAATAAATAAATAAACAACCAAATAAATTAATCAATAAATGCAGTGGCACATGTACACGACTCGCTAGAACAGAATCTATTGGCTGAAAGACTTAGCGAGTTATGAACCAGCTTCTGGGACAAAATACATTTTATATAGGCTCCTAATGTTGGCCGTAAGCAGTTTTGAATATAAGACATATTTATTAGGATAGATGACAAGATTTTAGGTTTATTTAACATGTTAGCACATTTTTTAAAACTGGACTTCGCAGATTTTGGAAATAAGGTCTTCAATTCCTAAAAATGAATCATCAGAGGCAGAGAGAGAGATAGCATGTGTGTTCAGTCTGCCCAAATGTGCATGTGCGTGTTTTGTGTGCCTGCCCGAGACGTGATCATTTGCTCCACAAACATCTCTGCTTCTCTGCGCATGTATGTGTGACTGATAAATGTGCACGTGTGTACATTTTATTTAATTTTTTTTGCATTTTTATATTTGTCACAGAGCGAATGGGCAGAATGTGCCAGAGAAAGAACGGGACAGAGGGATGTGGCGACCTTGAAAGTTGGTATTTGTGTATTTAATGTCAAGAAAACTTATGATTGATGACCACTGTGCTTATGAGTGTTATCAGTGTGCTTTCTGCTCCCTCGGCATGGAACAGATTGCAGAGATAAAATTTCGGAACGTTGTTACTCACCGTGAATTTAATGTCATGTTGACTTTTCACACATTAAACTAACCTCCAGTGGGTCTCCACCAGGCACAACCTCAGTCTTTCCCACACCTTTTATCAACCTGTGCGAGGATTTATGCCAGCTTAAAGTCTTGCATCATTAACTTGTGTCCACTCACTGTATGTTGGGCTGTTCCGCTGCACTTTCTGTCACTTGTTCACAGTCGAGTGGCCAATACATCAACATGACCTAAATGTGTCACGTCCTGCTCTTTTCCTTTCCTCTCTCTCTCTTTTTTCCTCTTCTCTCCAAGATATGTTCTCCTCCGTTTTTACGCCATCACCCTAGGAATAAAGCTCCACCCTTTGTTGCTGGCCCTCTGAGTGGAAGAGCACTTGTTGCTGCTTCTCCTTCATTTCGTCTCAAGATCTCCACTCCTCTCTCTCTCTCTCTCTCTCTCTCGGTATGCCACACAAAACAGTACTTGCACAAACAAGAACACTCGCATCAACTGCCTCCACACACATACACACACAGATGTCTACACAGTGGTCAAGGGCGAGAGTGACACACACACAGTGAGTGAGCACATTCACTAAAAGCCATTCTGATGCTCAGTATTGCACAGTGACACAAAAATGTACAGGCTGCCACACAGTCACACAAACACACAGTTAGTAACACACAGACACACACACCATAAAAGAACACTGGGTGCTGCAGATGGTCTCTTTTGTCCGTAAACAAATCTGTGCAACTCACTCCCCCGCTACACGCTGTCCACTGTAATAACAGACACAAACGCAGACATACACACCGTCTTCTGTCCGTCAAGCGGAGATTATAATTACAGTGACAGGAGGGCGCATGGACTATTGATTCAGAGCCACACTGACACAATGAAGACATACAACATGCTTACGCTCTACTGATGCTGACAAAAACAAACAGTTAGAGTTAAGAGTATAGGTTCCATAAATGTCCTCTAATTTAGAGCTGGGTATTTGGATTACATTTGTGCATCTTGGTTACCTTGGCTTGGTTTGTCCTTGTGCCTGCATTAGTGTTTTGTATACAGATCATTTGTCATCCGTTTTTTATTAAATGGATTTTTGAGTAAAGTGTCTTGTTCAGAGGTATGAAAACCTCAGATGGATGTTGTCACTTCTGGAGGCAAGTTTTCAGTCAGAATACATTCTAAATGTCAGGAGATTGGTTGGTTTAGTGATTGTACAGTCAGGCATATCTTACAGATAGTGGTTAAGGTTCTGTGATAGTGATGTACAGTTCATTATCCAAGTGCTGACTGAGAGCTACGGTATGATGTAAACCACTTTGGATAAAAGCTTCTGCAAATGAATGAATGTAAATGTAAATAGCCCTAGTTTAAGATAAAAACCTTGATGGTGTGCCAAAGAGGTTAAAACTATCTCAGTAAAGCATTACTAAACTTACCAAGACAGGCAGAGCCGTTATGATTTGGTTCATATCCTGTGTCACACGTGCACCCTCCTACAGGCACCATCCATTCTCCCTCTGCATTACAGTGCATCCGGGGTGCCGTCCCGCTCTGTGATTGGCTGTGAGGCACACATGTCCCAGTCACCGGTACCAGAGCTGTAGGCTCTGCTCCGGAGGGCGTGGCCACATAGGAGGCCAGGTACAGAGTTGTTGTTGGACAACGGCGGTAAAATATGGACACGCCCATGAGTGACACACATGCTCCACTGTCCACTATAGCCAGCACAAATCTGAGAGCCAGAGACAGAGAGAAAGAGAGATGTAAAATAAAGGTGGAAAAAGAATGTCATGCACTGCATGCTTATCTGTCATACAGAGCTGAAGAAAACAAGCTAATGTGGATTGACTAATCCCCGTTGTCTGTTGTCTCTCCACCCAGACTTTATTCCTCTAAATATTAGCACTGGAACACATTGATATTTACTCAGTTGAATTGCTTTGGCTGTGCAGGCACACAGAGCCAGCTGCACCACACAGAGTTTAATTTCATCTCAGAACAGTGACCCATCACATATTAGCATTAGACCATGCAGTGATATGAAGGTGACCGTGAAAAGGTCAAAGGGAGTTGCCATAGTACCCGAGACGTGTGAGGGGGGCAAAGCTGCGGGTCTTGACATTGATGTGCCGCGTCCGGTCTGGTTTGTACTGGTGAGGAAGACTCGGCTCAACACGGCTAAAACTCTTGTCTGCTGCGATGGTGTCTATCTTCACCCAACCTTCTCTGGTCTCTCCACTCGAAGACTAAAGAGAAAAAAAGACATAGAGAGAGTCATTTAGAGTTGAGCACATACAGTACCAGTCAAAATTTGGGGACACAGTGATTCAGTGGTTTTTCTTTATTTTTCTTATTTAAAAGACACTTTATGTCTTAAAGTAATGATGGACTGTCATTCCTCTTCACTTAGTTGAGCGGTTCTTCACATAATATGGATTACTGCAGTTATCAAATAGGACTATTTACTGTATACCAACACTACCTCGACACAACACAGCTGATGGTTTCGAGTCCATTGCTGGATATCATACACACACATTCACACACTATTCACACCTAGGAGCAATTTATCTTTGCCAATCACTGCCCACTGCACCACCATGCTGTCTGTCTCCAAATGGTTTTATGTGATTTGGTCTGTGTTCCTTGCCAGCATTCAAATTCATATACATAATTCAAAGGATAAGTGAGACGTATCAATCCCTGTCTTGTCTTCAAAACATGTGTAATTTAATGTTAGCTTCCATTGCAGATGTCTGAGGAACTTTAAATTGATGTACTGTTAAGTGCCATGGATGTTTTTTTTTAATGTTTTGTTCTGTGTTAGCTTTAAGGCCTGGGCTTATTGTGTTATTAAATGTTTCAGGATATTAACAGTCGATTTTTGATTTTTCACTAATTTTAAATTTTCTTATTTCTAATTTCTAAGGTATTCTTAGTGTCCTCCTTGTTCATACTGTTTGTGTGTTTTTGGTTAGTTGTATGGGCTGTGTGTGTGCCCGTAGGTTGGAATTGGTTCTGCCAGCTTAGCTAGAGTTATGAAAACTAGCACAAGTTTAATGCTCAATTGTTTAATAAATAAGAATAAAAACTTGATTTTCAGAGTGTGATGAAACTGGTCACTGCAATATAGGCACACTGTTCCTGTTAATGAACTCTGAAACTGGTGCCGAAAAAAATATTAGCAAGTCTCCAGCACAGCACCAGAAATTAGCACATAAATATGTTCACTGCATTAGCGAATCCTGAGAGAACAAGTACAAAAATAGAAAGCATGCAAACATAATATTTGGAGAGCATATTAAAAGTTTCAAGGGATGTGCCAAAATAAAATTGAGAGCGTACTGCATCTCAGTGAAAGAACCTGGAGTCCAACTCCCAGACAATCACTCTGCAGATCCCCTCTCATAATGCTGGGCTTTCATTGCCATTTTAAATTCTTGTAGGTCACTTACATTAAACCACACATGTTGCTGAGACTCCCTGTGCATCAACTTTTAAAATGATGGCTCCAAAATACTTTTAGCAATAACCCTATCCCATGATCTAGTCTAAACGAAATCTAAATTTAGACTTAGCAACCAAAAAAAAAAAAAAATCAGCCTCTAAGCATGCTAACTTTTCAGTAATGTATACCTCTACAGAATGAGATCCAAATTTAAGGTGAGCAATTGGACTAGGAAGTACAGCAAACGTACTGTAGGTGTCTATTTTGGTAATTCCGCAGCTTTTGTCAGCTCTGACCCTGGTATGCACTCTTGGTGAATACCCTCTTGAGTAATCAGACCTCTTTACCCACTATGTTTGCACCTGGAGTGAATATAACATGCAGTGCTTTCCTAATTTCTGAGCGAAAACACTAGCGCACTGGCTCCAACTGAATAGCAGACAAATGCATCCCAGCTTGCTTTGCTCATTGTAACAATGAAACCATAACCACCCCTTACATACAAGTAAGAAAACTGAATGAAATAATTGAAATATTAAATAGGAACATTCCGGCTTAAACCACTAACATTAGTGCATGATTCAGTGGGTGCACAAACTTGGCATTACTTGATGGGGTGTTGCTTTTGTAGTAATTAGTGATTAAATAATACATTTAATTTAGCAATATCACTAGCAACTTAGTTATTTATTAGTATTAAAATAGTTAAGTAAAAGAAAGGTGTGGCTAATTTGATCATATGGACTGCGAGTCATGCTATAATCCATGAACCTTTTAATCTTGATTCTTCTTCAAGATAATCTGTTACTACAATTTACTACTTTGTACCACTTCTGATTTGATTTTTACCTCAATTTATTCATTGCATATTAGCTAGACATCTGCTATTGCACAACAGCTACCATGAAGAGCAAGGCCTATTACGTTTCGGTTGAGACACATGAAAACAAGCCACTATATTTTTTCAACACTGTGCCTCAAGCTAGCGCACGCTGTGATTGACAAGGATTAAGGACATTCCTCCCACCCAGTCCTTAGACCCAACATCAGATGGCAATGCCATTGTTGGAATTCAAACATCCAATCTTGTGATAAATAAACTATCAGACTTGTTGATATTACAGTTTTTTATTCACTTGGTAAAGCTGTCAAAATTAACTTGGCTTGAAGAGGTGTCTGAGTAAGACGGGCATGTTTAATATTAGTCAGTAAATTCCTCAGATTTGGTCATTCAGGAACATGTTTTTGGGTCTTGTACAGCAGATGTAAATTTATGTCAGATTCCTTCTCTCAGGGTGGAGCGAGACATGCACTGCTGTCATGCTGGTTTGATTTGGGTTTACATCATGCACTCTTGTGTACACTGCCATGGGCTTTTATTTCTGTATCCAGAAATAATGTATACCCCTGTCTTGTCATACGTATGTTATTAGATGCTGTTAACCTGTTCAATGTTTAGTCCTTAATTAGTTTATCTTTTTATACCCTGTTGTTTTTCTGTCTTAGTGCAAAGTCTTATTGCCTTAAGTCTATGTGTAGTAAATCCTGATTTTGACCCTCACCTGTTTTCCTCCAGATTCCCTCTAGCGTTAGGCTTCAGAATGGTGGAACAGAAAAGCTTTTGCCCTATTCAATCTCTCAATCTATTGTCGATCCCATAGCCATCCGTGACTGTGAGCCAAAAGAGCAAAAATTGGCCATGCTCTCAGGAGGGAAGGCATGTTTTCTCTCCCCTGTCAATCAAAGCGCTACAAGCCTATTGCAGACATCTGTGAGTTCAGAATATGGCAGATAACGCTTTCCTTTAGGTATGTTAAACTGTCCTGTGATGCTGCATGAGCAGTAGTTAGAAAAAGATGCAGAAGTTAGCGACATGTCTCAGAGGAAGCATGTGCCTGCCCCACCCTCCCCAGTTGGTAAATGTCACGTGATAAGGAGAGTTAGCTTGGGGGAGTGAATTGGCAAGACCAAACGAGGGAGAAAATAGAAGAAAATAAAAAATATACATAAATAAAATATTATATTAATAAGCATGAGTTGCCTTTCATCTCTGAATGTAACACTGCAGCTTTGCCTTGTCGTGCTATAGAAAGGTCCACAATTCTCAGTTGTTGGTATTGTTAGGTATTGTCATAAGTCATTAACACTGTCATTGTCAATAGCTGTTTCTCATCTCTTCAAACTGCAAACATACTGTATGCAAACATACATACTTGCATGTCACTAAAATATGGTAAAGCATTTAAGAGCCCAATTTTTAGTCTCCTCTGAAAATATCTACAAGTGTTAACACATCTCAAACTCCTTTTCTTTTCACCCATGGGACTTCCTCAAATAAGAAGAGGACAAAAAAAGAAGGACGGTTTCAGTTGGTCTGTTCCCTAGATAATGTGTAATGGGAAATAATGTTCATACAATTTTACAAACATCAGAAAAGCATGGACATAAAACCGTCCAGACAACAACCCCAACAACGCCTTGGATCACTCTTAATCTTGGCTGTAACTCACACAGAAAGACTGTACGCCAGGCTGAGAGTTGTTGTATGTCAGTGTGTGTGGGTGTGCAGAAAAAAGATGCCAATAACAACACGTTTTCTAATACTCAGAGATGCCAGTTTTAGCCACAGAATAACGAAAAGGAATGCAAGTTAGGAAGTGCTAATTTACTCAATTGTCCTTTTTATCAGGTACAGTACATCCATCATATACTGTAAGTGCACTTTGTAGTTTTAAGTGTTTGGTGGACTGTTCTCAGCATTGCAGTAACACTGAGGTGTTTAAAATCCCTAGCATTTGTACTGGTGTCACACATATACTAAGATGCCATCACCATGTCAGTGTCAGAACAGTGCTGTTGTTAGTTAACCGCCCACTGGTGGTCCTGAAGTGGTCCTCTTCCTCTGATGGATGGGGTACAAAGGTGTGATTGATAAACTGAACACAGTGACATATTAGCTAAAGTCATGCGTACCGACTAAGTCTGTATTTAGGTTAGATATAACTGATAAAAATATAAAATTTAGATTATACACATTATTATATTATAGACTAGTGGTCTGACTTAACAAGACAGATTTCAGTGGGCTGTTTTGTGTGAAAAATAAATGCCCATTTAAGCTCATACCTCTCCTTCTTTCAACTGTTGGCAGTTGACTGTGTGTGAGTGTGCATTCAGCCTACCTGAGGTTCACTATCTGATGATACTTAACAGGCTTCTCTGTGGCAAAAACCAGTAACCCCATACATCGTTCACTGATCAGGATTCATCTCGATTTGTATACACAATAATTAAGAAATGTAGTCCTGTGGCTCTCACCTCTGTGGTCCAGGTTCTCTCTAGTTCCCTTTGGGAGTCGGCCTGCCTGTAGTAGAGTGTGAGCGTCTCCCTGCAGGTCGGCGAGGGTGAGCGCAGGCTGGCACAGTCACGTACGGAAAAGCGTAGGGTTACAAAGATCCGAGGAGCCGAAGAGCTCAGCAGGAAGGGAGTGGCCAACCAGCTGTCATGGAGACGCTGGTTTTGATTGACGTTGCATATCTCAAAGGTGCGGATAAGCTTGCCCTTGTCGTCAAGCACACTCACTTCATCCCACTAAAACAGGAATGGAAGGATTGAAAAGGATAAAATCACAGGGTTATATTTTTGTGCAAGTCTGACATGCCAGTCCATCACTGATATGGTTGGATTCAAGCCATTTTTTCCACAGTTTGTGTTTAGTTGCAATTTTCATGATTAAAAATGACCAAGATATGCAACTTGAAACTTTATAAATTCATTTTCATTTCTTGCAAACACCATTTTGTTGCTATATGCTTTAAATTTGACCTCGGGTTAGTAGACATAGGTTACTTCAACCATTAAAGGGGCCGGTTCACCCTTCAAAGAATTCAGTGCTTTTCTTTTGTTCTGAAATCAGGTGACCTGCTAGCTCTCTGTGCAGCAAAACCTCTGCAAATCCATTGCTAATGATCCTTTTTTTTTGTTCATTCCCATGTCATACATGGAAGCTTTGAACAAAACATGCCTTACCTTTTATCCCCTTTGTGGCCGCAGGCGAGACGGCCAAGGCCAGTTCCGGTCCGTTATATATGGATTTACCATACAAAAACGGAATGGATCCGTCGAAAGTATTTAAAATATAGATCCCTTTACAAAATAGCTTCAATTTCAGGGTAGAATTTAAGATCTAGGATGTTACTGGATTGTTGCAGATTGTTTTGGAACATCGATGTCGTCGAAAATGGCTACTTGGTTGGCACAGAGGATTCTGGGAAAGGTGAGCCAGCCCCTTTAAGAACGTGTTGTAAATGATGTGAATCAGATATGAGTGCAAGTGTATGCACTGAATCATTTAATTATAAATCATGAGCATATATTTCGTACATATATACAGTATATGAGTAAACATCCACAAAAATGCGCGAAAATACAGAAGACACATTTGTTGAAAGTGCGGTTGGTGAGTTTTCTACTACTAAATTATCAATATGGAATACGGCTTTAATACGTATGATCTAATTATATGTCTTTATAATATAATTGGATATTATCTACCTGATTTAATCATGTGTTCATTCTTACCCAAGCCCCTTTATTACATTTACACCGCTCTTTACCAGGTTCTGATGACGGAAATACCAAGAATATTTCTGTTACCTTCACGTGCGCCAACACTTTAAATCTTACACCTTATTTTGTGTCATGGTCATGAAAATAAGGCCCAAACACTCACTATTATTGATTTCCTTACAGAGAGGAAATACAGTGTTGCTGTGAGCGTGGTTTGTGCGCCACCATGTTATCATATAAGAATCAATTTGTCAATTTTCTTGACAGGATCGGAGACTGACTCAACTTGAGCCAAATTTCATATCTCTCCCGGACAATTCTCACACAGGCATGATGACATAGAGACAGGGAACAACTGCCACATGAGAGAAGGATAAAAGGACAGACAAATGGAAGAGAGATGGGTGCCAACAAGACAGAGATGTGTGATTGATTCAAATGAATGCTGAGGGACAGAAGAGGGGATGAGGAGATAGAGACTGGCAGCTAGACCGGGAGAACGGGTGTTAAAAAACAAGTAGGCAGATTGAGAGGGGGGTGAGAGAATCGAGGAGGGGATTATATAAAAGCACAGATGGATAGATTAACAGGCTGCAGAACAAACAACAAAAGAGATGGTTAGAGAACAGGCAAGAAAAAAGAATTAGAGGAAGAAAATGAAGCAAAGAAAAGAATTGGTTGTTGCATGTGGAGTATGTAGTATGTGTCAGTAAATAATCATATGAAAATGGATCAATACGAAAGAGAGAGAGACAGAGAGAGAGAGATGAGTAGTGCGCTCCTCTGAAGTTCAGTCACTAAGATGCTCCAGGGCATGAAGGCAGCATATCTGACTGGTCTTTTGGGATCACCAGAGTAACATACTGCAACTCAACCAAAAGGAAAGAGACACAGAGAGAAGAAAGAGAGATCCCTTAGAGAGGAAAGACTGAAGAGACTGTGAATAATAAAGGTTAATAATAAACTCATGTCTGTCTCCGCATATCTTTTTTCCTCTCTCGCTGTTTCTGAGCCCCAGGTCACATCAGCAGATCTCAGATGTGAGCTGTCAACACCAGGGATAAACGCACACACACACACACACACACACACACACACACACACGTGCCATACACACATGCTGTACATACTTATACTGTGCATGCATAGTATTAGTTTCTTTAGAAACTTTTGGCTCCGATCACATCAATTCCTTAGAAAATAAATAAGACCAAATTTCCAAGTCGATGACCATTGAGGATCACGGCCCCCTACTAATTGTACGCATAACAAGCCGTTCCATTAACAAGATAATGTTAATTCAGTGTGAGTACTTTTTAGTCATTTTACCTGACCCTGAATTTGAAGCATAAAAGTGCTAGATTGAAGTTATGAAAACGCTTTTGTGATACACCATTAATGGTAGAAAGAATTTGCAAAATGGCTTTACCCTTTCAAGAAAGAGTGTTTTATTGTAGGACACGAAATCGTGGAATGCACACACACACACACACACACACACTCTCTCACACACACACACACACACACACACACACACACACACACACACACACACACAGAGGAAGAGAGAGAGAGAGCGAGAGAGAGAGATTCACACTGATTATGGGACTCACCCCAGTATCAGGATAAGTTGTCCAGCCAAGTTCAGAAGTGGTTTCAGTGGTGTCCAGCAGCATCACTCAGAAAGAGGAGGAGAAATGTTCAGAAAATGTAAATTCAAAAGTTGAAAACACTTCTTTATTAATATAGAAAGATTTTCTCCAGAAATGACAACCAATATACACTGACACATACAGACAAACTAACAAATACACATCTATACAGTAAACTATTCTATATACATGCACATGTCACTTTAATAGGAACACCTGTACACCTGCTCATTCATGCAATTGTCCAATCAGCCAATCATGTTACAGCCATGCAATGCATAAAATCATGCAGATACAGGTCAAAGGGCTCCAATTAATCTTCACATTGAACATCAGAATGGGGAAAAAATTTGATCACAGTGACCAATAATTTGGAGAATAACCAAACGGGTTTGAACTGACTTGTAGGCTCATTGAATAATTGCATCAATGAGCAGGTGTTGATTTTAAAGTGGCTGGTGAGTGTATATCTATCCATCCATTATCTATACTGTTTATTTATCACATGGCTAACACCTAAGGGTAATTTAGAGTAGCCAATTGACCTAACCTGCATGTCTTTGGACTGTGGGGGGAAACCCACACAGGCATTGGGAGAACATGCAAACTCCACACAGAAAGCCTCCAATCAGCAGCAAGGTACGAACCCGGAACCTTCTTGCTGTAACGGTGCAGGTAACCATTGCACCACCATGCCACTCTGAATGTGTATTATATGCATTATATTACACATTCTCTGATATAAGATATTTACATTGGAAAGTAACAAAGAGAATGAAAAAGAATTTATTTTTTTATAAATGGAACGTCACGTTGTTAACAAATGAATTATTTCTGCAATTCACTAGATAAAACTTTGATGTTTCATGTTTCTTTAAAGCAACATATTTTTTCACTTGAGCAGTGAGTAGTTGCTCCTCTACAGCATTGGTCTTGTAAAGCAGTCTTTTAATGAACACTGCTTGCCCTGTGCATACAGTCCCAGAGAAGCAACCTAATAGTCTAGAGAAGCTACCAAAGCGTATAACTGAGTGATT
This sequence comes from Notoglanidium macrostoma, assembly GCA_030068235.1. NCBI lineage: Eukaryota > Metazoa > Chordata > Actinopteri > Siluriformes > Auchenoglanididae > Notoglanidium > Notoglanidium macrostoma. The sequence goes on from JAQQZR010000033.1 coordinate 7,163,200, forward strand.
AGCGAGTTCAACCCCTGCTTAAGCGAGCAGTTTCATTTCAGCAACACTACAACAAGTACCGAGACCGACAGAATCCATTTATTAACACGGTTTTATGTCATTTCTTTTGTCTTCACATCAGGAATAGCAATTGTGCAAGAAACATTTAAACTTAATTAGATCTGACAAGTTTCACTAAGTTTTGATGTAAGCGATTATGATTTTCATTTGGTTTTGCGTTAATTTAGTCACTTGAACAGTTCAATATTACTCTAAACATAACATATTCATTTCCCATTTCAGAAATTTGCTCTCAAGCAACTTAACCTTTATGGACTATTTGGTGGTACACTAAAAATTGATCAAATACATTTGTAGAATATATGATAACAATGTTAGCTATCGATGCAGATTGTCTAGGTCTATTATTAGTATGTTGTCTCATCCTTTGTCAGTGCTCCAGAAATGTTTGGTCCAACATGCTGTTTGGTGTTAAATACTCATTTGTTGTTATAGAGCATGGTAACTAAAATTAGCTTATTAGCCACCCAGGTTAGCTATGACATCTTGCTAAACAGCCTACACTTGCTGGAATATGGTAGATAATGAAAATGACACATTAAAGCAAGAAAATGTCCGTGGGACATTTTGCTGGCAAAGATGTTAAGAATGTCATCATGGACATGAATGTCATGGCAATATTGGGCTTTCGATGATCTCTTTGAACTGTTTTTTTGTGTGACAGAATGATTGTACAGCATACATCTTTGAATTTGGTGCACAAATTTTTATTTATTTTGGCTTTACTGATATAAGCACAGGGTCAAAATTTTACACACAGCACACCTAATATTTGGTTAACTGTCCCTTAGCAAGACTTTTAAGCAAAGTACACATATTTTTAGTAGAGCTGAGGTCAGGGCTTGTTGTAAGCTTAATGTTAGCCTGATTTATCTATTTCATAACCAGCTCTGATTTGTTTGGGGTCACTGTCCTGTTGGAACAGCCACTGTATCCAAGTTTCAACCATCTAGCTGATGGTCTGAGGTTATGCTGATGAATTCTGAGGTTCTTTATTTTTTCATTCACTTTCATTCACAGTTCCAATGTCAGCAAAACAGCCCCAGAGCATGATGCTGCCACCACCATGCTTAACAGTTGGTACAGTGTTCCTCTGTACCTCTGGTCACTGTGGCCAAACAACGCAATCTTTGTTGTCTTGGTTGTCAGTCTCTCCGTCCATGGTAATGTAAAACTTGCTTGACTGTAGACAAGGTTCCATCAGCTTCCAGTTCATGGCAGGTCTGTGCCTTAATGGTTCCTGGGTTGTTCCTGACCATCCGAATCATTTTCCTTTCAGCTGAAGGGGACATTTTGGGTGTTTTTCCATAAGTTGTTATACCTCCCATTAGCTTGTACTTGTCAAACAAACCCTTTTACTGTTGCACAGAGAAGCTACCAGCTGTAGTCAATCATGACTTTTTTCTTAACAAGATGTTAGGCGGTCTTGGCAAGTTAAATGACATTTTGGAAATTTCATCACCACTGCATTAATAATCTATGTGGATGTATGTATAATTTTGACCGTGTTGATTTCAGAAAGCTCAAAATAAATTAAAACTTTTTTTTTTCTGTTAAACATGTGTGTTGAACAATCATTCTGCCACAGCAAAACACAAGATCAAAGAAGTCACTGAAAGCCCAATTCATATCAATGTATGTACACTTCTGACCACAATGATATATGAGATTTTTGATTGACATGTCAGACATCAAATCACTACAACACTTGGCCCTTCTAAATCTAATGGGCTTAGCAGGATTTAGCCATTTTAATAACTAGATCACCTAAAATTTTTTAACATAATCTCTAAGAAGGGATTAGATCAACTCACTATCCTGAGTCTTATGATATCTGGATCCACCAAATAAAAATTTGTGAATATCAATATATTTAGTCAAGTTTAAAATCAAGTTTTGTAACTCATGTATGGATGCATATGTGATAGAAAGAAATGACAGACTTTTACTTTTACTGTTAAAAGCAAAGGACAGGTGCTAGTTTCATAACATTTGTAGATATTCTCTTCTGCTCTGTTCTGCAGATATTTCAGACTCTTGTAAAACAGGCCTATTTTTTCCAATCACCCTTAAAAGCTGCTGGAAAGGGCAGTGAAACACTGAGAGCAATGTGAATTTTAGGATGGAGGTGGGGCACGAGTTCCAGTAGCTTCAGTAGGGCCACGCTTCAGTAAAGGTTTTTCAGCTCATAGCTAAAATATGTTCAATCCATCTGGAGGTTGTCGAGAGCCAGATCTCAGCCTTGCAGTGTTGGCAAGCACAATCTAAAACTTTACCACCTGCTTCTACAATTTTCTTACACCCATGTGTGTCAGACTCCATTATACCAGTCCTATTTGAATTTATGGAGCAGCATTGTTCAGCTGCAGGGCTTCTGATAAATATGGATTTGCAAGTCATGCTGTGTGCGCGCCTTTGATTTAATCAGCTAAATCCCTCAGCATAAATTCACATAACCTTGCCTGTGGTAAATATGGGTTATTGATGATGATCTAGCAAGTCTGACCGACTCCTTTACTGTTTAACATAAGAATATTTCATTGTTAAACACACACAAAAAACACACACAATCTTTTCAAAGCTTGGTCTTAGAATGAGATGCAGTGCAAAAATTACCTCCCACTGATTCCATAGTCCTAGCTGGTTTATTTATTGGAGAACTGATAAAGAACAGGACACTTGCATATTTTATAAATTGGGATTATTTTACTGCTCTGTACACATCTTAATGTTGTGGATAGCCTCTACATTTTGTACACATTAAACCAAAACTCAGTACCAAAGCAAACTGGTAACAATGTGCCAAATGGAAATGCCAAAAGGGTGCACTGCAAGTTTTCATTTACTCCCTTACAATAAGCTAGAGAGCTTGAGAGAGAGAGTTTTTGTGGCTAAAACAGACACCACTTTCCAGAACCACTTCTATGCATAAGCAACCTGAGCAGCTGCTTAGGGTTACACAACCATTCACTCAACAGTAATGTTACAACAATACACCTGACTTCCAAAATGCCTTATTTAATAAGAAAGTACACCATTATGAAATCTTTCCTTGATCAGTTTAGACCCTAAGATGGTTATTCTGTCCTTAGGGTGCAGACTTTTTCTCTGGTTTTGAATCATGTTTATGCCAGTGGAGGTGACAGCCAATAAAGTCCTTGAGATATATTAAAGGAGGAGGGAGGGAAATGCTAGACCTGTTTTTATAAGATAAAATGCAACCCCTCATTAATATGGCAGAATTGGCTGACTGCAGATATCTTAATTGCTGTCTGACATCCACCTAAAATGCATGACCACAGGTTGCACTTACCAACATAATTATACAGCTCAGACATTGATTTTATTTCATATATTTCCCCATCTCACTCCAAAATTAATTCCTGGTTACGCCACTGACTCTCAGGGACGTGAAGTTAAAACTGTGTCCGAAAAGCATTTATTTAATTCTGACTCATTTTTGAAATTGTATTTCATGTCTCCTAACTGCCAGAGGTGGTGTGAAAGCCACTTTAAAGAGGCTGGCTTGCGCTATACAAGCCGCACCACCGTATGCACTCTTTCTCCCAATGCTGACTTTGAAAGAATTCTTTGACACAGTGCAAAAATTTGAAAGCCTTATAAAGGATTTGGACAGACCTCAACTCTCCCACACCCAAACTCAGTGGTGTATGTTCTGGCTAATATAATAACTCAAGAGCAGCTCTCTGTGATGAGGATTTAGCACACACCATGCTCAGGAGGCGCTCTTTCACTGTTTAATCACCAATTTATTGTTCAAATGCATTGAAGGATTTTTAAAAGTAATCTTCCTTGATTAATATTTCTGTATCACTGCTTGAACATGCTCATATCTAAAATGTCTTAAGCCCCAGTCAAGGTAAGGATTGCAGTGAACTAGTTTTGCCCTGAAAGCATTGTAACTGAAAATCTTTCTCTGGGTCAGTAACGTTAGCCATCAAAACATGACCAAAATATTTAGTAGAGAGTGTACCATCACTCATATGAGTTCAGCAATTGTCTTTTTGGAAATGTACGAAGCCAAGATGGAAAATGCAGGAATTTGAATTTCCAAACAGAACAGGCTGGAGATTTTCACTGAACAAAAGAAGGATCCAATTTAGAAAACAAGCTCAGCCATTCACACAAATGAAGCTGCGAGTGAAATATTACAGAACTGTTTCAGTTGGTTGTCTCTCCATCAATGTCAACCCTACAAAATGCAGGAAAATGAGGTCCCAGTCTCAACAACAAATACATTCACTCTCTTTATCTGCATTATCTGACACTTTCCACATTGTCCCAGGCCATTCCGACCCCAGGAATGTATGTGGAAACATTCCAACCCTATGCTTATATGTAAAAAAAAAAAAAAATCACAGTATTTTTTTAAGATAGCCTTTAATACTGAAGTATTCTTTGAAATAAGAGATGCTCTAATACTGCACCACTGGTCCTGTAGAGGAACCAATCCAGCACTGATACTGCACTGTAGAAAAGATATGCCTCTGAGAGAAGCTATAAAAGTTCTCTGTTGAACCCTACAACAGTGTTTCACTTTCAAAAATGGTTCCAAGTAGAATCTGTTTAATAAGATAAGATCGCTTAACTATCCAATAAACACTTAAATAAGAATTCTTATTCATTTTGATGTTTTTGTAAGCCCTAAGCTCTCAAACTAATGTATGCTGCCTACATGCTCCTATATGCTTTCATAGGGCATTCGAGTGGGTGTGAATAAATATTTATTTCAAGATCATTAAATCTGTGCAGTGGATGAGGACCACAAACATTCAGGTAAGGACAGAGTGGTAAAGTAGTCCACATATCCAAGTTAAAGTTCACATTTTAAAGTTATAAGAGTAGATGTGTTCTGTTCTATAAGACATGCTGCTTTGTTGTTGTATGGAAGCTAATAGGAGGTCATTTTTGTTTCACATGAAGCTGCATAAACCCCCTCCAACACTTTACCTCCATAATCCATACACACAAGTTTGGAATGCAGTCACGCTGGTTAAAAAAAAGGCCTTATACTCATGCCGTCACTATTCAGACAGAGTGCATGGGGAAACTTTCACTGTTGATGGAGGCATAAACTGCTCTGTAGGCAAAAAGCCCACCGAAGTGCAACAGTAATGCACTGCACCAACAGGTCATTCATATGCTTCTGATACATACCCACACACACACTATTCTTTCTCTCCCTCACTCTCGGTCCCCTTCTTTTGTGTGTGTATTATTAATCGCTAAAGTGACAGAAGGCCACTGTCAGAGCTTAAACACAAGGCTACACGGAGCTCTATTATTGATGCGAGAGATAAAAGAAGAGTCACTTTGTTTTGAAAGCTGTGACACGTGGACAGAGAGGAGAGAGAAAGAGAGAGATTGAGGTAGATGGACTCCATGTTCAAAAGTCAGTCTCTTTACTTCTATTATCTCTTAAGTACCTCCTGCCAGCTTTCATTTCCATGTTGCTGATGCTAATAAAAGAGTGAATTACCATGAATAAACTGTATTAGCATTCTCTCTCTCTCTCTCTCTCTCTCTCTCTCTCTCGGCATGGTGTTGATAGTCTGAATGGGTGTCCTACATTAGTGGCTCTCTGTCTCTCTCTGTGTCAGAGCTGCGTTCACTTGAGTGCTCAGACTTGCTCTCATTCTCACTCAAGTGCAGGCGTGCTTGCGAAGGGCTAATGTTTTCTGTTCTTGGTGAATTGTGAGTGTGAGTGTGTGTGTGTATGTGCCTTTATTTCTTGCCTTCCAGACGTGTTAACACACTTCGCTTTAGTCCATGCTTGATTAGGCCGTCATACTTGAGGCAAGGATACAAGGTTAATAGTTCTATCTTGTAACTAGTGAAGTGTTTCACACTACCACCTTTACTGGATGGCTTTAGACACACACACACACACACACACACACACACACACATGCCATACACATACTCACACTGACTTATAGGTACTTAAAAAAGTACAAGGACAGAGGAAAAGACAAGGGTGTGCCCCATTAAGTGGTTATAACTGCTTGAAAAATCAGTCTGTGTGTGGCTTAGAGAGAGAGAGAGAGAGAGAGAGAGAGAGAGAGAGAGAGAGAGAGAGAGAGAGAGAGAGAGA
>JAQQZR010000033.1:7177226-7187920 GCA_030068235.1 Notoglanidium macrostoma
CACACACACACACACACACACACACACACACACACACACACACACACACACACATATATATATACACCTATTCAAACATCCATCTGTGAAATGTAGGCAGACTTATATATGCATCACTAAGACAACATCAAAAGTTCACTGACACACACACTGAAAATATTCTCATGTAACGTGCTCAGGAATTCAAAATGTGTATGCACACACACACACACACAAAATCAGACACTTAATTCATCATAGCCTACCACATGCTGCTTTATTTCCATCTATTTCCCTTAATTTGCCCCCGTACCTTCTCATCATTACAAAATTGCAGTTATAATCATGGGTCCAAAATACTACCAAAAAAAAACAAAAAAAACCCTCAGGGCAGATGTTGGCACTGAGCACAACATCCAACTGCACTTGACATTGTGACAAAGAAGCACATAAGAAAGCATAGAGAAAGAAAAAGAGAGCGCAAAGGATAAGAAGCGTAAATAAGGGCTAGGCAGCTGTACAGTAGAGCTGAATGGGACAGTGGGAGGGTCATCTTTAACTGTTATAATATCATCATAAAGGAGGTGAATGGGAAGGAGGCCACCGGGGTTAGAGCGAGACAAAGGTTACATGACTGATTATGCACCCTCTTCTGGCCCTGTCCTCTTTGCTTTTGTTATGAGGGAAGATGGCTTGGCAGTGCATGCAGAGCCCTGTTCAGTGCACAATGACAACTCAGACATCATACACACACACACACACACACACACACACACACACACACATATGGTTATGCATATACTACACAGAAACCATCAAAACACATACACAAACAACAAAGTCTATGCACACAGATCCTACCATTCACCAGACAAGAGTTTCAGTTAGAGATGGCACCGAGCCGATACCCAGGATCACTATCCGGCCCACTCGAGGAAAAAATGGTGGATCGGATATCAGAGAAAAAGGGAATGAATTTAATCTGATCCTGTAACAAATCGAAAAGTTTGCCGTTGGGTTTGGAAAAGATTTGTATTTCAGAACTGTAATGTTCTCATACAGAGACTTGTTTGTTAGGATTGATTTTTATTGCATTTCTGCTATATACATTATTATATGTGCAATATAAAGATTTTTTTTTATGTGCTTTTTTCTACGTTATGTCTTTCGCTATATTTTGCTGCATTCTTATAGTGGTTCAGTTAAAAAAATTCCATAACTTCATGGTTTTAAAGAAAAAAATATATCAGATAGGTATCAATATCAGCTGATAGTCAAGGTTTCAGTCTCAGTATTGGTATCCGAAAAGAAAAAGTCAGATCGTCCCATCTCTAGTTTCAACCCTTCAGAACATTCATACATTATTTTTCTAGATACTTTACAGAGAACAAGCGTGTGTATTATCAGTATTTACATTGGTGGAAGCTTTGATGTGCCCTAACATACACTCTCATACACACATGTAAGACACGCATGCAAAAATCTTTATACGCTATGGGTAGGAGATATGGCAAAAAAACACCGTCTTGTCTCAATCTACAATATATTTCATGATATTCAGGTTTGCGAACAGAAAGCAAACAAAACAGTAAACAGTAAACAAAACCACATCTGAACTCAAATCCATTAGCTGTTACTGTGAAATCAGTCAGAGTAACAAAAAGTATTCATGATACCCAACATACTCTCAGGAAACTGTATACTTTTCATAATATCAATATTATATTGTCTTATACCGCGGCGCTCTTGAATGCTTGCTTCTGATTGGTCAGAAGTTGTTGATTAAATTGATATTATAAGCAGCACTAACAGTATTTCCAGCAGCAAGATTTGTATTATTGCACTTCTTATGATATGTTTCTATAGCAACAACCTACACAGGAATGTGTGTGTATGATGGACACTCCATGTACACACACACAAAAAAAGGTTTACTGTTGAGAACATATTTATTTAGCATTTTTGGGCGTGTCAGCATTTTGTAAGAGTCGGAGGTAAAGCTGTAACTTTAGGTTACATTTCTTAGCTTATTAACTTCAAGAGAGAGAAGAAAGAGTGGCTGGTGAGGGAATGATTGTTTACAGCAGTTATAATTAAGTCACAACAGGAACTAACTTGTTTCACTGATGTTCCACATCATTAAATATGACTTTAAATGAATAAAAGAAACATATGGTATGTTCTTTAATTCTTTAATCTGTGGTATAAGAAGGATAAAACATCATGGGATGTGCTGTTATTGTAAAATAATCAACTTTGGTGTAGTAACAGTAACTTCATTCTGCGTCTGGCTGCATCACACCAACTAATCGCTGATTATTTTCCTATAACAGTAAATACTAATGTTTTTTTTTTTATTCATTACATATTACACAGTGATATATACATACATCGTACTGCATACAGAAACTAACTCTGCATTCATACACTGTATGTATTATATACACACTGTTAACGCATATACGCCTGAAAACTAAGATACGCACACACGCACACACACACACACACACACACACAACAAAGAAGTTTGTACACACATCTCTCTGCGCATAATAACAGCTTCACATCCCTCATTCATACATAACTGTAGAGATCCAGAGTCAATGTGCATGCATTGGCATATTTGGATTCCTCGAGTACGTATTTCCTAAATCCACAAACATCATCTCATACATACAGCACACACAGACACACAAGTGTAGTAGTTCCTTACCTTCTTCAGCCGAACCGGGCTGGAGTGAGAGGAAGAGCGAGAGGGCGATTGTCCACATTTCTGTCAGTACAGTCCAATACAAGAGTGACAAGAGGAAGAAGGCATGAGTGAGAGAGGGGCATACGAGGGAAAAAAAAAAAGAGGTAGACAGAGAGAAGAGGGAGAGCAGGGGAATAGAAGGAGGAGTCTGTGTGCTCTTTTTGATTTCTGATTAAAGAGAGAGAGAGAGAGAGAGAGAGAGAGAGATGTGGAGGGGGAGGAGAGTGTGTATGATGATTATGACTGAGAAGTCAGAGAGAGAGAGAGAGAGAGAGAGACTGCATGAAAGAACTGAAAACGTGTTTGGCTGGTCTGTACAAAAACTGTTGAAACATGTAGAAGGCAGGGAGTCCCTGGCACTCACACCCAGACTCGGATTGGTATCTTGGCATCTGCAGAGTGAGACAAACCAGGACAAATGCCCACTGCAGTGAAGAGGCATGTTTTACAAATAATGTCTCATTTCAGTTTTCATGCATTTTAAGACAATAACATATTTTGTGAAGTTTTCAGTTTGTATACACACACACACACACACTTTTCCTACTGTCCTTATGTGTACCTATGACTGATCTAAGGATTTTTCTTTGCTCCTTTATTATAATTTTTTTTTTAATAAAAGTGGTAAGTTTTCTTTCTTTTTTTTTAAAGGCAGTTTTCTTCATGGGGACCAGCCAAAAGTCCAAACAAGGTCAAAACTTCTCAAATATTCCTATCCTTGTGGGGACATCTGGTCCCCAACAACATATAAACACACACACACACACACACTAAGAGTACATTAAGAGCTCTCGTTTAATGCATGGCTCAGTACCAGAGTTTGGGTATAAAGGCAGCGCCCTCTGCTGCACATCACCACTACAACAGCTGCACGTCACTAATAAAACATTCACAGAACATTTAAAATAGATGTGTCAAACTCATTTGAGGCAACATGTTAAGTGAGTCATAGAAAAAAAAAACAGCTTAGCGACCAATAATAGATCAACAACTCCTCTTAAGTGTTCTCACTGATTTTCAGCAATTGAAATCTAAAATCTAAAGGTTAATCTGAATGCTAAAGGTGATTCTGAGTAGCTTAAATATACAGTATATAAAAAAACCCACATTTTGTTTTCTATCTATGTAATATATGATGTATCCACTTCCTTGAACATTGAACATTAACACAACAAGTTGAGTTTAAGGCCCTGGGTTCATGGCTCTATTTTGTCCCCTAGTGGAATCAAAGAGACCAGCTCCCTTTTTTAAATCTTTCAATTCAATTACAGATGATTTTAGTCTGGAACAGGGGACTTACAGTACTGTTCAAAAGTCCTAGGCATCCTATGTTTAGTAAATGCTTAGATTATTTCAGCAGAAAAAAGGCAATTGTTTGGTTTCCAAACATTCACTTTCCATCCATCCATTATCTATATGGGGAAGCTGGAGCCAATCCCAGCTGACTTCGGGTGAGAGGCGGGTCACACCCATTAGTAATAAAATCATTATTTATCACAGGGCTAACACAGAGATGAACAACCATTCACATCTACAGGCAATTTAGAGTAGCCAGTAGACCTAATCTGCGTGTCTTTGTGCTGTGGGAGGAAACCAGAACACCCAGAGGAAACCCATGCAGAAACAATGAGAACGTACAAGCTTTACAACTTCAGCCACGAGGATCGAACCCAGAAGCTTCTTGCTGTGAGGTGACAGTGCTAACCACTGCACCACATTAGAAAGTGTGCAGCTCATTAAAGAAAGTAACATTTTAAGTAACAGACCACCGGGCTGTCTTATATAGTATCAAGAAACAGTAGCAGGAGCGACAGCCAAAGCGCATTCATGTCTTGAAGGCATCTTTACACAGTTTCTTTACATGTAATAAAACATTTGCCGGGTACAGCCCTGACATATGCTTTCCTCTATCTGTCTAAAGAGTAAAGGCATTGTACTCATTACAGAAACGGAACTTGTGAAATATTCAAGTATTTTATTCATTCGTAATTAACAAAATAATACTTCAAACACATGCAACTAATGAAAAATGAAAGTAGATCCAAACCAAACAACATGAGTGTACATAAACATTACTTAACTGATTTGTGTCGACGTGGTTATAGATCAAGAAAGAAAATAAACTGGTGAAAAGTAGAAACTGATCTGAACACCTTATGTTTTTGTGAAAACTGTAAAAATTTAAATAAAAAAAAAAAGAAAACAGAAATGTATTTAAGCATAGTTTTTAAGCAATGTTAGCTTCATCAGAAAAAGTGATTAAAATATAACTGTGCATTATTATTATTATTATTATTATTATTACTACTACAGAAATAAGTATTGCATAAGGTTACTTCCCTGTAAAGGTTATTGACTTCATTTCACTTTGAGGTGAAAACTGTAATGCCTAAATATGATTAATGATGTTTTTTTCAAATGTGAATATCTTAATTGCAGTGTCTTTCAAGTAATAAACAAATGTGAATAAAAACATTATTAAGGCATAAATAAATGTAACACTTCAAAGCATTTAAATAACGTACATTAAGCACCATGTGTTACACGCAGGTAGCCACACACTGGGAGCAGAATTATGCGGGCTATAAAACATCATGCAAGGTTTCAGTAATCTTATGGGGTGCAAAAAAGTGTCAAGACCATCTGAGAATGGCTGAGGTTAACAAATAACAAGGAAAATGCCAATTTCACTATTTTTCAATTCCAGTTAAAATAAATATTGTATGATATTTTTTTAAAGTTTTTTTTAAATTAAGTATTTTAAGTATAAAAATTGACATTTTCTATTTTTCATATTTTAAAGTACTCGATTATAAATACAGAGATTTGACAGTGGCGTAGCTCAAAACATTATATTACACAAAAAAATATTTAATAAATCAGTGCACATCTCTAAATAAAATTGCATCTCAAAATCTCCGCCATTAATATAGTTTTATAGAAGATGCAAGAGTTAAAAAACTGTCTTGTTCTTTTCCTGAGACTGACAATGATTTTGATGTGTTTATAAATTCCCCCTTTTCCACCAATGCAAGAGCCACCACAGAGCCTCATCGTAGCATCACTGTGCACGTCTGTATACGTCTCCACTTTCCCAGCCACGTTAGTGCTGCTATCACGCCATGCCAGGGCCACTAGCACCAAGCACAATAACATAAATGACAGACATTACTTCTTTTTCTTCTTTGGATTAGGCAGACTAGACACTACTGTAGTTCTGTTTTTTAAAAATTGTGGTCACAAAGTTCTAGTTGGTCTTGTTGGTCACGATCATCCCACCCCCAGTCTTTGACATAAGCGGTTCTTGGTTCTAGCGTTGGTGCCGCTCTTGATCTCAGTTTTCCTGGCTAAGACCCAGTTCTTTGGCTGTCGAAACACAAAGAACTGGTTCGACATTGCGCACCGACACTTGAGGAAAAGGGGTAAGACATTTTATCTTTACTTTTATTTTGACTTACATGGAATACTGGCCACTTTTTATTCAGTGGGCAGATTTATTAAAGCTTGTACTCTCAAAAACATGACTGAGATGTACAATTTTAATAAACAGATGCAAGATACTTATATAAAAGATGCATAAACAAGCAGTGATCACTTGACTTGCTTTTGCCATAATGCCTATACATTTAATCAATATTTTCCCTTAGTTGCATGGTTTATCCCAATTGGACATGACATCACTTCAGAATTTACAGAAATACAGTTATAACATTTATTTTATAATATCCAATATATTCCTGTTACGTGACGGCAGGTGTACGTAGGTGTACGTGGGTGTACAGGTGGGAGAAAGAATGAGAGATAGTGAAGGAATGGGGCATATTTTGCCTTACTACTCCAGGGAGAAAATTACCCAGAACCACACTGTGGTTCATAATTATGACCTTTAAATACAGTTATATGTTTGATAGATCTATTCAGCTGATCACATAAAGCAGGCAAAATCATTTTTAGCATTCGTAAAATATAAAATGGCTTATTTATACCGAACCAGAATGTATAGGTTACAGAACTTGCTGTCTCAAACTGCAAAACAGTGAGTGGAGATCTCTGAAATTAAGCAATTATTCAGCTTTTTAAAGGTGGACAGTAATTATTTACTGTGTTTTTGCAGGCATTACTTAGTGCGCATGATAATGTTTTGCTAATTTTCGGCTCATATAAACGGCTCTGGTTGTTTCTAAAATAATTTGGATCCCTGAAGAACCCATTCTGTGAACATATCACCTGCCAAATTGTACTGTTATGAATTTACTGTAAGAAATAATAGGATAAAAAGAGCCTTAAACCAATAGCAGTGCAATTCCTTCACTTCCTTTCAAATGCAAAGGCTTGCATCAAAAGGGGTTTATGTTCCTGCAGGCATTTGTTAATAAAGGAAAGTGATTCATTTGCATGAACATCTCTAGTAGATCACTCTAAACAGGTAATGCACACTGTAGCATGACACACCAGACAGCATGGTTTAGTTCTTCCTTTAATAAATCTGCCCCATGTGGGTATCATTATGGGCCTTCTCACTTTAAACTTAGACAAGCCTTTAGACTAACTGTTTTTCCTCTCTAGTGCCTGTAATAAAATATGAGGAGTTTCAATGAAACGTTTTGCCTCAGCAAAGGTCTTAGCTGCCTCCTGTCCACTAAAACTCCACCATTGCTACCTTCTCTTTGGGAGAGGAGACCGGCACACCGGCCACGCCCTCTCCCTGGGTGGACTGGGCGGGGTTGGAAGCTGCCTTTCTGGCAAACCCACTGGCGATGTTCTCAAAGGTCCGACCTTTGGTCTCAGGAACCCAGAAGTAGGTAAACAGGAAGAAGAACACAAGAAGGATGAGGAAAATGATGAAGACATATGGTCCACACAAGGTCTGGAGAGAGGAAAGAAAGTAAGCTGCGATCCATTAGTGTTCTCCATATCTCATTCACTTTGTTTTCACTCTGAGCTCATTCTAATAAAAAGTTCTCTGAGGCTTTAGAGTGGTCTTTTTAGATTCTTGGTCTCATTTAGCCTTTACTCCTATGGTTTAGTTTAGTACTTAGGAATTTGGTCACCTTCTTGTTTTATATTTATACAACACTTTTATTGTACCTTGCTCCTCTTAAATGATTAGAAGAAATGTCCTCTTGAAGAAAAATACATATTTAAAACAATTTTCATTCTTAAAAAGAAATTCTCATTGTCCCACGTTTAGTAAGAATGTAAAATAGGTAGGTTGATCACAAACAAAAATGTAAGTGTTCTTACCAGCAGAGGCGGGAAGCACAGACCCACCAGAAAGTTGGCCGTCCAGTTGGAGCAGCCGCCCACAGCGACGGCGGCTGGCCGCGCGCCTTGGGCAAAGAGCTCGGTCGCGATGAACCATGGGATCGGCCCTGGACCAATCTCAAAAGTTGCCACAAACCCAAAGACGGCCACGATGGCCATGTAGCTTATCACTGGAGTTTCATTCTGCAAAAGGAAAAAAGGGAAAAACCTTTTTTCAGTCATCAAACATCATGCTGAACGCTTAGTAGTAGTACATCAGGTGAGGTCATTAAGAAGTTTTGTTACTGATCTGAAAGGCTTCACTGGTTTAAGTAAATGGTGAGGAATTTTTGCTTGTAAAACATGACTGTACGTTGTTCACTCCTGTAACATTATTATATTAATATTCAAGACCACAAATCTATACTAAATATACTGTATCCACTCCAGTTCCACAAAGCAGAGCAAACACAGTGTCAAGCATGGCCCAATACCAGAACTGATCCTTTTTACACATATGTGCCAACACAGGTTTAGATCAGCCAAGACTAATAAAGTAAATTCTTTCATCTGGTCATAAACTGGTGCAAGTTTTGGTTATTTTAAAGTTATTTTTAATATCTGGCCCAAATGTGACCGAGACCTAGCTCAGAAGTGGTGCAAAATCAATTCAGCTCGACTTCAATGCCACATTCGACGTAATTATTCATGACACCAAAGCAAACTGTCAAGAATTATGAAATTATGAAATAATTTCTGCTGCGGTTATTAGCTGAATGGCAACGTTCAGGAGGTTAGTGAAGGAGCAGACTCAGTTTGATGCCAAGTTAAACCAACCGATGACATGTTTGTTGATGTCTTCAATAGTAACATGGAAAGCATCTGGATTCTTGCTTCTATAGACCTGATCAAAATTTTGAACACACAATTTTGTACACAGTAGAAAGTTATTCCTTGTAGATATTTGCATAGTTGGTCAATGGCTTGCTTGTTTCAATAGCAGTGAATACAAAAGTAAGAAACTGAACCAACATGATCGTAGGGAATAAAAGCTTTAATAATAAGTGTGACTTGAGATCAGCTTTCTATAACTTTCGCAAATGTTTATAATAAGTTGTTTCATAAACGTAATGCATATAAGTTGTGAATGAACTGACTGGGCATCCAACTCAAACAAGCTTGCCATCAGGGATGATAACTATAGCTGTAGGTCTAAATAAGCATCAATATATTGGGGTAAACATGTCAGGACAGCACTGAAAGCGGGTTATGGTCGGTTTTAAAGTAGGTAACAAATGGTTTTTTTTTGTGTGTGTGTGAGCACTAACCCCTTCTGGTGTTGCCTCCATGGTTCGATTGCAGTTATTCAAGACTGAAGTTCCAGAAAGGTTCTCCTGTTGGCTACATGGGTCCTTATTGTGGTCAGGAAAAAATCATAATGATGACATAAAGAAAGTATTAGCTAACACTATAACTAAGAAATGGCGACAGTTTCACAACTTTACATGAAGTGCCATTAATCGTAAACAGTTCTTGTATTAACCGAACCATTCAAATACGTACGTCATCCAACCAAATGGTTAAAATGTTGAGGATTCATAGCTGCTAGGTTTACATCATGCAACAGTCCTAAACTATGCAAATTTTGTCTGATCATAGATGATGCTTTCTAAAGCTTTTTTTTCTTTGATACTATTTTTAGACATTTTAGACACAAATCTTAAAATCTTTAGACATTTGGGAGATTGATTTTTACTTCAGGCATACTGTTTTAGCCTGTCATAGCCTCATAGTCAATTTCACTAATGCCCAAACCATTTACTCTGTAATATAAGTAACATTTAGACTTAATAAAAATTCATATGTGAAAATAGTATATGCCTGGGTTAAAAGGAAAAAGGGATTTCTGTAGTACATAATTAAAATGAACAATATGCAAGAGTAAATATCTGACAAATGAAAAGGAACTCTGTAAACAGTATACAAAGCAAAGTAAATGTCAGCTCTCACTCACCACCAACAGCTGAAGAGCGATGGTAATGAGAAGCGCAAAAATGGCCATTCCACCCAATCCAATCATCTGAAGTGTCCTTCGTCCTGCCCGCTCCACCAGAAAGAGCTGATGCCCAACAGCAGAGTAAGGACGTTAGGATATTTCCTAACTTAGATATATTTAAAGAATTATAGTGATACTATAGGCTTTCTGTACTACTATGATGTTCTGTAATATTATTCCCATCTATACTGTTCCTATAGCACGGTCTTAAAGTACCTCTGTTTTACCTATATTTGTGTAGTACTCTGTCAATAGTACATATTTGTATTTTCAGTAGTAATTGTATGATTTTTGTTTTATAGTTTTGGTATCATGTAACACAGAAAAACTGTAGAATCGCAGGCTATGATACAGCTCACTATTAATTATAGCAGCTATAAAACTATCGAATACTGTAAGAATCCTATAATATTCTCTACATGGTCTATTGTAAACTGTCCCAAAACACTCCAAGACCCCTGTAGGAGTACTATAGAGTATTTGTACTAGTACTACAAGATGGCTATGATATTTTTGTCCTAGTGTGTAGTAATCCTATAATATTACTAAAAGATTTTCATAAGGGATGATATTCTACAACTGGCAGAAAATCCATCCATCCATCCATTATCTATAGCGCTTTATCCGTCTGGGTCGCGGGGAAGCTGGAGCCAATCCCAGCAT
>JAQQZR010000033.1:7196475-7255851 GCA_030068235.1 Notoglanidium macrostoma
TGTGTGTGTGTGTGTGTGTGTGTGTGTGTGTGTGTGTGTGTGTGTGTGTATGAGAGAGAGAGAGAGAGAGAGAGAGATGGCAGAAGGAACAGTACTTCCTACAACAACAACATTATGGCATACAACATTTTATTCTTCATATCCTGATATATCCTATATCTTCATATCCTGATAAAAAAAAAAAACAACTCACAGTATCAATATTCTTATATTAATAGAGATTTTTAAAAATAAATGTCAGGATTGAAAGTATACGATAACAAATTGTCTATAGCAACAGATAGACTACAGTCAGTCACTGAAGACCTACAAAGTACATCTATATGTCGGAGTACATTAAAGGCATTGAGCTGTGAGGTTCCTGAGTGTACACTGTACTATTTACAGTTTATATTGAATTCTCTTTCTGTCTTTTCATCTTTTAACACTGAAAAATTGGAGCAACAGCCATGTTTCTCAAGGCAAGTTTCTAGGACATCACTGGCGACCTCTGTCTATTACGAATGTGTCTTTGGGTCAATGCTTTCTTGGTTTGTAATACATTGTAATATAGACAAAATAGTTTGGAACTGATGGGGGCTAATTTTGCATCAATTCATCCTTTTTATTGGATGTGGCAATTTTAAAAGCATTTAATAAACAGCATCTGTCATTTGTTCCAAAGGTTGCTAGATCACGGGCTGTGCGTGAAGCTAACAGAAACACGCGAGCAGCTGAGGACGAGAAAGATGCCTGTGACCTGGAAGTGATGTCCCAGAGCCTGATCCTCCCACCTACAGACCGTCCTTACTTCCTGTTGCTCCAGGGCTATGACCAAAGCAAGGCTAGACATGCAGCACAACCCTATCACACTGCTCGCCCTGACATCATACCTGCATCACCATTATCACAGCATACCATCTCTTCATTCATACCTTTGGATATGGCATTGAGCACAAAGCACAAAACAGCTAAACAGAGGCTTACAATGCCCACACGGGCTACACAATAGCTCTATAAACCCGCTGTGTCTACATACAGCCTCATTGCACAATGACCTCACACAAGACCACATTGTTGAAAACTGTAACCCACTTCATTCCTTATCGGACTTTGCCTTTCTGATCAACTTAAGTTTGAAGATTGGGCCGATATTCATTATCATCCACACTGAAAATAGCAACAATATTTTCCCTTTATATCTCTCTCTTTCACCTCCTTTCTTTCTCTCTCTCTGACTCTGGTTTTCCATCTCATTCAATCAGGACTTTGTTTTGTACATCATGGCGGGCCACACGCACGTTTTCGGCCGGAAGCCGACATTCCGCGAGAGGGAGAAGGACAGAGAGCGGGAACGGAAAGGGAAGAGGCCTCTTAGAGTGGACACTTTCCTCTCGGATCCTGACCTGCTCGTCCGTCACCTACTCGTCAGGAGGGACTCAGCTGTCCCCGAGCAACCCCATGGGCAAGGTATTTCAGCTGTCCCAGCTCTCATAAACACAACTAAATATCAGGAAATGGCTGAATAAATGACAAATTCTTATTGTGACAATACACTTTGTGGCCAAAAGTATGTGGACACCTGAGCATTGAACATCCCATTACAGAATCATGGGCATTAATATGAAGTTGTTCCCCCTTTGCTGCTGTAACAGCCTCCACTCTTCTGGGGTGGCTTTCCACTAGATTTTGGATGGTGACATTCTGGGCAATTGTGTATTTCTAACTTTCTGGCAACAGTTTGAGCAATACCATAATGAGTGTTCTTGTCAGCTCTACACACACCTTTGTCCATATAGTGCAAGTACATCTGTAATTGCATTATGTATGACAGTAAACTACATGTAACAGAGTGATATATTCAAAGTTAATGTAGCATACTGATCACATTTCCCAATTCCTGGGTCGTACATGTTCTGCAATTGCAAATCAGATGGAAAAATTCAACCATTAGACAATTTACTGGCCAAGATGATATACATTGTAAAGGTTATATACATACAGTATACAAGTTTAAAATTTTGCTAAGTATATATTCATGACAATTGGTTATTGTAATGTGAAACAACTCTACATTAAATTTTCTCTTGTCAACTGTATTGTTTAACTAGAGATATCATAACAGTTTGAAATGTACAGGTTTTAATTTCCCATTGTCTTCTCTACTCCTTTTTTCCCCTGACCTCTTCAAACTACAAAAAAAAAAACATTTGAGCTGCAGTTATATGTTGAAGGACATCTCTTGCCACCTTTGACAGTTACAAATGTTCACTTTTCATTGCATGCATTAAAAGTCCAGTTCATCACTTAGGGCTATTGTAAGAGCACATAGTGGAGCATTCTCTATTCAATGACTCAAGCCCAGCTGTGTTGCTGGAGCCCATCACATTTTTTGATTTGCCTTCTGAACAAACTGATATGGTTGAATTAGACATGTTAGACCAAGAAAACCACCAAACTGGCTTGGACTCTGGTGAACCAGGAATGCAGCTGTGCACTTCTGGCCTAGTAAGGTCTCAGTTCATGGCCTTTCTTTTAACTTTTTAAACGCCAAATCAGTTTGAATTCATTATCCATAAACTGCTCGTTATTGTTCCCACAGCTCTGCTGCGCCCATTCAGAGGAGGAGCTGTCAGTCATAACGGAGTTGTGCTGTACAGAGAGGCGGTCCTTAAGCCTGGAGATCTCATAGGCCTTGGCAGCCACTTTGTCTTCCTGTACCGTGACCCCAGAGTGACCCCCGCCCCGCCCCTAACACTGGCTCTACCCATGCAGGCCGATGGGTTGATTTCCTTTGGCCCTGGAAGCATGATGGACAGACAGGAAGCTCTCAGGAAATATCTGGGATCCACTGAGGCAGTGCTGAAATTTCAGGCAAATCATGCAGACGTCCTCTTACAGGTACAATAATTGGTATACATGCTACTGTTAGTTATAGCTTGATGTGTCCTCAGATAAATGCAGCTTGGTATGACTAGAGATATATATTTCAACAACAGATTTTGATACATGTAAATACTATCTATTAGTTATTATTATTATTATTATTATTATTATTATTATTATTATTATTATTATTATTATTCAGAAGAAGATTATTATTAATGTAATTTAAAAATATATATTATTATTGGTAAAAATAATGACTAAAAAGTGGTTCTAGTGATTCTACCTTGAGTTCTACATCTTTGCAGTACTACAACAACAGCTATTGAGAAACCAGGCAAGAAGTTATCTTTCCTCTGTATTTTACTTTCTATTTCTGTTTTAGGAAATTATCTCAAAGAATTCGACTCCAGATTCAGGTGGTGGACCCTTAGCGCCAGCTTATCTTCTGTCACTCATGATTGACCATGCCTCCAAACATCTGGATCCTGCACTAACACCCCAGCTGCTGTTAAAGGCAGCCAATCAGATAAAGGCGATTGTGTGGGTGAGAATAAATAATCTACTACCTAAAAAAGAACAAGGCATTGCATATTTTATCTTTTTATAGTTAAGTTTAATGTTGTGGAATGTCCACCAAATGGGTTAGTTCCTCCTGTCACTTACAGCCATAGCTATAAATAAATAAATACTCGTTCCCTCATTACTCTCCTTTTTTCTCTCTCTTGATGTTAATAATACAAAAGATGCAGCTTGTCATGTTACTAAGTCTGCAGATCCCTACTGAAGACTTTTCTGTGTAAGAAACGTAAAGTTACAGTTTGACCTCTGATTGTTACAAGGCACTGACACTGGAGACTCCTTCCAAAAATGCTCACAGAAAACTCCACCATTTCAACAATCACACATGTTTTTTTTTATTTATTTATTTGTTTTTTTTTTTATCTATCCGTAGCGTCCACCATACAAGTAAGAAACGCTAATATATTAGAATGCACACATTGATATAAATCTGTGATGCAGTGTCATCTGTGCCCTATACATGTTTGCTCTGTTAGTCTCCTGTTCTGTTAAGATCACATGTAAAGACGTCTGGAATAAAAAGAAGACATGATATAACTGAAACAGAATTGCAGCAAATAGGATTTGGTGACAACAGGGTGTGTGTGTGCGTGCATATGTGTGTTGTGAAGAGCTGGGGCTGGAGCAAGCTGTGGTTTGAGGAGCCACAGCTGCACACACATGGGCTTTCACTGGTATTTCGCTGGAGTTTGTAAACAGAGGTTGACTGATGTCATTTCCACCCATTTGGAAAATGTGCTGTCATTGTCCGGACACATTGGCCAAACACACCCGCCCAAGCATTTATCCAAGTCTGCTCTAATCTTTTCTCTCTCTCTCTCTCTCTCTCTCTCTCTCTCTCTCTCTCTCTCTCTCTCTGTGTGTGTTTCATTATCCACGTTTCAGGAGAACATTAAAGAGTTTGGAGACAAACATCCCACCCAAACGTAAGACTGACTTCTGAATTTAGCATGGTGTATGTGATTTGCTTGACATGCTTTGACAACATCCTGTTTATCACAGTCTGATCCTTTTGGTCCACTTAACCTCCTAAACTCCAAGAAACAATGAATGCGTCTACATTTCCACTCCTCACACATAATGGAATATTAGCTTAATCATATTGCATTGTTTTTTTAGTTGCTGGATAACAAGCCTTTCGGATAGAAATGTCACTCTGAAGAACAATCAGCTGAGCTGACTGAAGGTTAAATTTGACTCAGCGAAAACCATTCACCAAAGCCTGGCTCTACCAAAACAAAAAGCATTAATTATGTGTAATTGTTAAACAAACCAACAAATCAGAATGAAAATGGTAGTGGGTTACATGTTTAAGCTAGTTACCAGGATATTGTATTCGACGTTGCAGAAATGTGACCCACTTCATAGCTCATCTACCATAATGCTGAATGTACATTACAGCATTCTTCCTCTGACCCAAATTAGACTGTTTTTCATTTTATTGCATTTATAGTGGTCTTTCTGTCTTTCCCTGTGCATGAAATCATCCTTCATCCATCGTCTCATCAATTATGACTGAAAAGCATACAAACATTCCATGTCCCCTACAGCTAATGCGTTATACAACAGCAAGCATTACTTACGTTTTACAATAATTTCCAATCTTCTAAGAAGACTTTCTACTAGATTTTGGAACGTGGCTTTGGGTATTTATGCTCATTCAAGTACAAGAGCATTAGTGAGGTCAGACACTGGTGTCCAGTCACTTTCCAGTTCATCCCAAAGGCGTTCAGGTCAGGGCTCTGTGCAGGACACCTGAGTTTTTTTTACTCCAACCTTGATAAACCATGTCTTCATAGACCTCGCTTTGAGAACAGGGGCTCTGTGATGCTGGAACATATTCGGGCCCCTTAGTTCCTGTGAAGAAAAATTGTAATGCTACAGCATACAAAGACACCCTATACAATTGAGTGCTTCCAAATTTGTGGCAACAGTTTAAGGACGGCTGACATATTGGTGTGATGGTTAGGTGTCCGTATACTTTTGGCTGTACAGTGTAGCTATAGCGGATGTGTGTTGTCTCTCAACAAGAAATTATAGTCCAGTAGCTCAGTGTCCAAGCATAGTGTGTTGTAAGAGCTATACCTAATGGATGATTGTGTCCATAAAGATGATTAAACCTAAAGTGTCCTCCTCAGCTCTGGTCCTCAGGTCAATTCTTGGAAGGCAATTTTTTTCTGCATGGTAGTCCACCACATTATTAGCCACCACTGTTCTGCAATAATAAATTTAATGACTGGAGGCAAGATGAGAGGCAAAAAAGGAAAACCTTCTGAAGCTCACAAGATCTAGAGCTAGTTGCAGCAGTGATTTTATTGAAACTTCAAAACTCAGCACTGTTTTTCTGGATGCCTGAGCAAAGCCCTTAAACCTCTATTCACATCTGCTTATCTCAAATCTCAAATCATTTTAGCTAAAATTGCCTGCCAATTAATACATTTTAAAAAAGTAATGCACTTATTTTAGATTTTGGATCAGCAACAGTCAGAAGTTCACTGCTGTCCATACCCAGAATATGTTTTGTGCTTTGAATGGAGGTCATAAGTGTGTGGTGTGTGTGATTTTGCGCGTAGCTCTCCAGAGTCCGAGGCTGACCATCCTCCTCCTAGTGTGCAGAAACTCTCCTCTGACCTCCGACCTCTCATGTTCTGGATGTCCAATGCCACCGAGCTTCTCAACTTCTTCCAGGTCAAAGTGGAGACCATGGAGAAGGAATGGGAGTTTGAGGGTGAGAAAAGATACATTTACAGATAATTTTACACAATCTGCAGTTTCTCCAAAAAAGAGAGAAAAAAAATAAAAATAAAAATAAATAAATATATATATATATATATATATATAAACTCGTAATAAAAAATATAAATGCAGCATGCTATCTGGCTTGATTCATTGTCTCCACATCACATTTTCTCATGCTGCTGTTTGTGTTCAACACAGTAGTCAAAACAGACATGCACTTTATATTCTCTTCTATCTAATTATTTGCAGCTGTAAAACAAACAAAGCTGTGCTAGAACTACTTGCATATGGAAATAATTGACTATCTAGTGTGCTGAATTGTGCTTATTTTTATATCATGTGGAAGGCATGAAACTACACACCATGGCCTTACATGACCTTCTGCCTTTTTCATGCGCTTTTATAAATGTATCTTTGATTTGTAAATACAGTCTCATGGATTTATTCCAGTTTTCTTTTTTGTAAGCTCTATCACTTCCTCATGTTTAGCCCCTGGTGACCCCGTTCTGTCAGCTGACATGGACACATGCTCGGATGCACTGGCGCAGCTGGATGATGTCATCATGCACACTTTCCAGCAGTGTGTGTATCACCTGACAAAGGTAAGAGGCAGTTGATGTTAATACCTTGAGATATTGATGGTGTGACTGACTGCTCAAAACTCTTCATCATCTCTCCCACATCCTCTTGCTCTCTCCCTTCATCAGACTTTATATTCCCTCCTCCCCACTCTACTGGACACCAACCCTTTCTCCAGTGAAGAGAAAGAGAAGGAGAAGGCTGGAATGAGGGATGGAGATAGTCACAGAGTTGAAGGAGAAGGGGGTGAGGAAAGTGATGTGTCTAATTTACCCCCCACCGTGGCAGGGCTGGTGGAAGTGTATCGCTGTTCCTTGCAGTTGACGCGCGAGGCCTGCCTCTCTCCCCCTCTCACCTCTCAGACTTTTGGCTACCTGTTCTTCTTCACCAACACCTCACTGCTGAACTCCCTGCTTGAGAGAGGTAGCATTGCTTTAGAGTTTCATATTTAATCAGCACTAATAATCCATGAGAGAGAGAAAGCACACAGAAAAGCAGACATGGTGATGACAAAGCTGCATTTGGTGCACACAAATTAAAACCTTTCAACAGGTAGTCAAATCTAAAATGGAAATGTATACTGTTCTTAACTTGATCGTGTTCTCGTTGCTGTTTCAGATAGTTTTTTTTCCTGGTCACGTGCAGTGCAGATTCGCACTAATCTGGACCTGGTTCTAGACTGGCTACAGGGGGCGGGACTAGGAGATATTGCCTCGGAATTCCTCAAAAAGCTGTCGAACACTGTCAACTTCCTGTGCATTCCTAAGACCCGCCTTATCCAGGTAGAAGTCTAAGAGCAAAAATGTCAATTTTTTTTAACACACACTACCATGATTTTCAGTATGATCAATTATAATCATATGGATAAATGCAATGTATGACAGAACTTTCTGGAAAGGTCATTTCAGTGTTCATATCCTGAAGAAATATGGAAGGGACCCAAATTGGAGCTTTCTTTAAACATTTATCAAATGTTCTGAAACATACACAGCCAAATGCAAAGCAAGTTCATTCCCCTTAGAAAACACTCTATACAGAAGTTTAGGAACATGTTCAAAGCCAAGTCTCAAGATCGCTTCTTTTTTAACATTATTGACTGTCTTGTCAGTCATCTTGGGCCAGCCTACAGGAGGACCATGTCTTGTTAAGCCCTGCACAGCTTCACCACCTTCTGACTCATTATAAGCTAGGACCAGCCAGAGCTCCGCCTTCCTGTTGGGCTCCGCCCTCAGGCACTGATCTCGGAGGTGGTAAGTAGCTAAAGCTGCCCAGTGAATGATGAGTCATGAAGTACAGAAACTTTAAGTTAATTTGGTTTTCCTCAATTTAGATATTTTTGAGAGCTTCCTAGACCATCCACCTCTCATCCTACCCAATGAAACCCCAAGCCTGGACCTTACTCAGCCAGTCCCAAACCCTGAGCTCCAAAAGGAAGTGACACGTCTGCGGACTTTCCTGTGGGGTCTGAATCAGGAGGAACCTCCCGCCAATCAGAGAACTAGGTTGTAGTAGGAGAATACAGAATTTCTGGGGATATCAATACAAGACACATCAATGTCTTCTCCTATACAGCACATCTGTAAGATTGCAATACATATCACTTTCTTTTTATGTATGTACAAATTGCTTTTGAAAGTTTTTCATAGAGTTTTTCTAACTGACATGGGCTGTAGTCCTTTAGATCCCCTGGGAAGGATGAAAATGCTGTAAAACATGCTTTCTCAAAATGCCCCCACATTAATGTTTAAACCAAACTAAAACCCTACCCCATATAACTTGTGCTTGTGCATCATGTTAAATAATTATCCGTCATGCTACATATCCACAATAAGTTGTATAATCATTGCCTGGTTGCAGTGGTTTCTTTACTTTTAGGTGTTTAAAGAATTTAATGCCTATTCACTCTTTTTACTTTTTAGCAATGTAAAACATCATTGTTGGTGACACCTAGACCAAATATACACTAATGCACACTAAATGTCAGAATATGACACTAAGGGTTATAATAAATACTTGCATCATAGTTTGTATATGCCATATTTTAAATCACACCATTGTGATGTTTGAGTTTTTTTCATCTATATAAACACATTTCATTACTACAGTTACACTGAACAACACACCTTGACATCCTTTTCCCTATGGTGTAAGGTTTTTCACCATTATCTACACTGGAGTGTGCCCCTATCATCCCCTTCAGGTCCCCTCATTGCATTATAAAATTGGTGATTGAGAGTTATCCATGATCTCACTCGCCCTGACAACACGTTACACTCCCGACCCATCTCCAACATCTGCTTCTCAAATTTAACAGACTGACCTCATAATATACACTGACAAGGTTCACCTAGATGCATGAAATATTTTATCCATGTGTTGTATGTTCACATATTGCCAATAAAAATTATTGTCATGAGACCAGTTCATTTTTGCATATGTCTTGGTTATGCTTTGCTTGCACCAACTCCATATCAACCAAGTGCTGCATGTGTCATTCCATTAATGAACGCTGGGGGGCGTGATGGCAATACACACAGTCCCAATAGACACAGGTTTAATAAAGGAATTATTACCAGTAGATTATTCCCTCTGAGCAACAGGGGCAACAATTCAGCAAGACGAGCGTGAGGTCTGATGAGCTCATCAAGTCTGTCGTCAGTAGACAAAGTGAAATTCAGTCGGGGAAATCTGATTCTTGAACATGAGTCAATATGTCAATTAAAGGAGGCGTACATAAATTCAGACACTTTATAGCTTTCTGTCTACACAGATTAGAGATCTAAATGAAATTGCCCAAAGACATAGTGTGTTCTCAGATAATGTCACATCAAGCAAAGATGCCCAGTTTAAAACACAAATACAAACCAACACAGAAATAGGCCAAGAACAAGACAAGCGAGCCTGTGGCAAAATTAACAACCAATGCTAACAGCTTTTCAGCATAATACACATATCTAATAGCCTCATAAAAGCAGGAAATTGATAATAGCTCTTACTGATATGGCCCACCAGAATTAAATTAACCTAATAACTCTGCTTGCACAGGACTGACATCTTTCCATGTCAGTGCTGATAGGATCAGGCCCAGAATTGGATCGGCCATAGCTAGTAGATGAAGTATTAGCAGTAAACCCTAAACCCATTTTACCTGGCTGCATAATTAAAATGGATTTCATTTCACATCGACCAGAATGTCATGTATATTAGCTGGGACATGTAAACCTAATACCTAAAGGCTTACCTAAAAGAACTTGTTGCTGCCAAATGGACTTTCCTCCAGCAGGCCACATTCCAAGTGCTTCATGGACCCTTCTTCTCTTTCAATGTGCTCTTCATAAGTTTTATCTGTACCTTAATTGAGAGCAAAAACAGACGGCGTACAGGTTCATAACACAAATGACAGGATGTAAAATGTAAATGATACTCCTCATGTCTAAATAGTTGTATCCCAAATTGTAACATATGGGGAATTTAGGCACTCACATAAGGTACATTGAGACAGTATATTGTGCAGGACTTGTTTTCTGGCCTGACAATTGAACATCAAAACTTACAGTGTAACATGTTCATAGGCTGATGATGAATTTGGAGACGATAGTTTCAATTCTGTCATTTAAAAGAAGTGTCCCAAATTAAGAAACATGTCTTTACAAGGAGTTTCAGGCAGAATATAATTTCTTAATATAATTATAAAGGTATCGTGTGCTGGGGTATTTTGTTTTATTAATGGCAAGAAAGCTTAGACAATGTGAAAATACAAAAACTGTCCCAATATATCTGAAGCATGATGGAACGTAACCAAGCACATTTACCCAACTACTATACTTAAGTGCAAATTTCAGGTACTTGTACTTTACTTGAGTATTTACATTTTATGCAACATTATACTTTTACTCCACTACATTTGTCACTTTTATTTTTCAGATTATAATTTTTCATACCCTTCATGTCTAGTGAAAACCACATATAGTAAAATCACATGTAGTGATTCTGAATGTTTCCGATGAAATGAAGGATTAAGTGTTCCTTTATGGGTTGAGAAAACTGTCCTGCTTCTTAAGCGAAATAAACTATTTAATAACCCTCTTGGATTAGCTGGAAAATGCATCATCACAAAGATGAAAACAGGGCTGATTTTCTGAGCTCATCAAAAGCTGACTTTTTAGATATATGAAATTCCTACAGGAGAGCGTTATTACAAGCATATGATGATCTTATAGAATATGATGCTTTGTTGTAGTTTAACCTACATAACAGTATATACAGAATTACAATCAGCACTTAAACATTTACAGCAGTAAAATGCAACGTCCACATTAATGCAGCAGTCATGTTAATCAAAAACATCATATGTAATAGTAAAACGCTGACAGGGACCAATTTCCTGTAGAATGAGTACTTTTTATTTTGGATACCTTTAGCACATTTTGCTGATAATAGCCTACTTACAAACTTTTAGACTACTTAAGAAAGGTTTCAAATGCAGGACTTTTACTTGTAGTAGAGTGTTGACATAGTGTGGTAAGGGTAGCCTAGTTTTACATATGTAAAGGGTTTGAACACTTCTTCTACCACTGATCTGCATTCACCCTCCTTCCTAGGTGAACTATACTGGGCATATGAAATCCTGCCTTATACTGTCAGCACCATTTGGGACACAGCCAAACATTTTTCTGGACTGTGACTCTTCATGAGATAAAGATGGGAAGCAGCTCAATGTCAAAACACTTATGAAAGTAGGCTATCTCTTCTTGTTGTGGCGAGAGTGTGCAGCAGTTCATGTCGGCTTGTAGCTCTGATTTCCTGATACTGTCTCTGATTAAACAAATGTGCGTCTTGTCCTCAGTTTAAACAACAACCAACAAACGTCAGTCATTACATGCTTGTGTGCTTTATGATTAAGAAATGTCAGTATTTTACTCATTTGACTCAAAATGTGTCCCACACATTTTGTTACGGTTAATAGCCTGTTTTTTCCGATCCACATTATGGCTGGGATTGAAATATCTCAGTGTTTTGACACACAGGCTGAAGAAGCTATTACTTCACGCATTGTGTTGTATCCAGTGCAGAGCTTGCTGTTTTCCTGTTGACGGCTCGACTCTCGCGCTCTTGACGGTAAGCGGCACGCGATCCCGTGAGAGCCAATTACATCATCAGCGGACGCTGATTGGCTGATCTCCCTCAGGCTTCATCCTGAGAAAAAAAAAAAGCCCCACGCGCGCTCAGTCGCAGACGTAAGTCGCTTGTAGATTTGTGAATCATCACTTCGCGGCCCTGTGGTCGAACTTTAATCAATTAAGTGACTATGCCATTTCTGATTCTACAGCCCGTGTGGTTTGTGAGCGAGACTTGCCGACGGCTGTTCTGAACTGGTCATCCACTCATTATGGAAGAGATTGATGATTTCTGACTTGACTGAAAACACTTCAGATGTTTGTCAGGGCTCGGGCTGACTTACTAACCTTACACAGTCAGAATCTTTCCAAACCGAATGGTTGTCAGAAGGTCCTCAACTTTTGGTGACCTTACCTGTCATGTTACTGGTGACTTGTATGAAGAGATAAAATAACACAGACCCACACACCGTGTCGCTACATACACTATACGTAAACAAAAGTTTGTGGACACACGACCATGTGTCCATGTGGACACCCGTATGTCCCCTCTCTGCTACTTTAACAGCCTCCAGTCTTCTAGGAAGGCTTTCCACTAGATTTTGGACCGTGACTTTGGGGATTTGTGCTCATTCAGCCTCAAGAGCATTAACGAGGTCAGGCGCTGATGTTGGCCAAAGAGGCCCTGGAGTGCATTCAGCGTTCCAAAATGTCCCAAATGTGTTCAGTGGTGTTCGAGATCTTCTACACCAACATTGGCAAACCATGTCTTCCATGTCATGGAGCTTGCTTTGTACACATGAGCATTGTCATTCTGCAAGAGTTAGTTAGTCAGTCTTAGTTCCTTTGAAGGGAAATACAAAAACATCCCATACAATCATGTGCTTCCGAATTTTATAGTAAAAGTTTGGGGAACACCCACATAGTGGGGTCATGGTCAGGTGTCCACATACTTTTGGCCATAAAGTGTATGTTCATGCTAATATGCCTAATCATTGAATTGTCAATGTTTGTATGTTTGCATAGCGAAATATTTCATGAAAAATAGAAACTTTTAAACAGAACGGAAAAGAAGAGAATGGAGTTTATAAGAAATAATGTATTATAACTATTTGTTACAGAAAGACTCATATTTGGTCATGAAACCACAAAACTATCTACTTATTTACAAAATAGATTCACTCAAACTCACTCATTTTCAGTAACTGCTTTATCATGGTCAGTGTTGTGTCTACAGAGCCACACACATATTCACACCAAGGGGCAATTTATCTTAGCCTTAATTTAGGAGGTGGAGGAAACCAGAGAACTTGGAGGAAAATCTCACAGACACAGGGAGAACCAAAACTTCATATAGACCTTACCTCAGGATCAGACCAGGGATGCCATTCATAATGTGTGATTTGAGCACGTCAGTGTTGTAAGACAGCCCCCTATCCTGATGATGATTTATTAAATCTCCACACTCTCGCACTGTGACTGACAAATTCAGCTCATTATTCTGTGATAATTTGACATAACCTATTTTTTTCTAGTGTCACACACGACTGACATTACTCTGAATAAAAAATCCAACTTTTTTCCATCCATGAAAAGCCCAATATTAAGAATGTCCATGACCAGAAGAAAAAAAAAAAAAAGTGATCCTGCAAAAGCACAAACACATTCATAGAAAATAAAACATTTTTATATGTCAATTTTATTCAGGTCAGACTGTTCCACTAAAGGATCCCCCTTATCATCTCTATCTAGTTTGTGTTCTCTGAGACAGAAGACAAGCACGTGGATGCTTTTAGGAAAATCAGGATGGTTTGAAAGTGCTGGGAACAGACACATGGGGTATGTTTGCAATTGCATACTACCATAATAATTAGTATGTAGCCTTTGCCATGTATCATAACCATTCCTTACTATAGCTGATTTGCAGTACTATTTTGCATAGTTACCTCATGCCATTGTAACGTCTGTCTGGCCCATGTGGCCACATCTACAGAATAACACACAAGTGTATGCGTGTGCACCCATGCACGCATTTACAGTCTACCACACACCCACGCACTTGGGTCCTCCAGGTGCAGCTCCCCACACCTGTTCAAGAACCTCTCTGTAATTAGGACAATACAATTATTTTTCGGATATGGCGGACAGAGGGAGGGGTGACTGGGTAGACAATGGAGTGCTTATTCTCCCTCTCTTTCCTTTCTCTGCATCTCTCAAGTAATGATAGATTCTTCCCGTCTTCAAAGGCCATCGGCTTCCTACACAACAGCTGAGTCAGTAAACTGAGAAGGTGGGGGATAGATGGGCACAGTGTGTATTTGTGGAGCTGGGAGTCTTGACCTTGTTGTGCGAACTTTGGTGAGAGTGTGTCTGTTCTGCCCAGCAGCTATAATCAGATGCTTACACACCCTGTGTGTGCCTGAGTGCACATAGGCACTGCAGTGCGGGCTGCAGCAATCTGCTTTCAGTCTGGGTGCTTTTGAAAATCTCAGCGCTCTTGTGTGTTAGTTCCAAAACCCTGATTAGACACCAGAGGGAATTTCCAGGCCTCGGCTTTAAACTCTAGTGCTCAGGTGACAGCAACAAAGTAACACTTACTCAGCACTTAAGCTGCTGTGTCATTAGGATGACATAACGTGCTGATGATGTCATAATGTCATTAGCATAGATTCACTTGGGGAGATTGATACTGAGTAAAAATGTAAAGTCCTCTTTTGCTATTTATAAATGAAATTTTCCCCAGTTTGGGCCAGGGCCGAGCCGAGTCAGAGCTGATGAACATAGAGCTTACTGAGGCATCACAGGCTCATTCTGAATCACACACGACGTTAATGATTTAAATGCTTCTTCTGTGTAAAATAGGGAACGGACACTCACTTGCCACAGATTATTTCGGTCTTTTTAACGACATAGAAAGCTTTTCTTTTTCAGATCTATCTAAAATGAAGGAATGTCTTTTTGGCTTGCTTCTGACCGCCAAAAACACGAGAGATATGTTTGACTTTTCTGTTTTTGTTATGAATATTCCAGAGAAAAAAATGGCTTGTTAGCTGACTTTATAAGGTGTGAATACTTTGGTAGTGCTGTGATGGATAGAGTAGGACTAATAGTTCGTATAGCGGGAGGCAATTTATAGAAATATGTTTTTAGTAAACAGAATCAGGTTTCCATAAAATGCAGAATATCAAAACATTTCTAGATCACAAGTGTTTTGATTGGAAAGTATACTCTACTAGAGTGTGTTTGTGTGTGTGTGTGTGTGTGTGTGCTTGCACACATTGGTTGTCTCTGCACCCACTGTGGTCAGTCTAGTCGAGCCGCCCAGAGTTTCCTTTACTGCTATGTGCGTGTGAACGAATGGCATGTCTGTGTGCGTGTGTATGACACTTACTGCATATATGAGGAGCATTTCTTTGTATCTGAGTAATTATTTTAGCAATGTTTATGACTTGTGCACACTGGAATATGGCAAGTGGGAGACTAAAATACTGTGTGTGTGGGTCTGTCTGTCTGTCTGTCTGCCTGTCTGTTTGGGGTTAGACTCAGGGTGAGTGAAACACCCAGCCTCTCTCCAGGGACAGATTCACTTTCTCCTACTGCCAGGTCGATTACGTCATCACGGCCTACCATATAAAAGAGCCCTGTGATGTCATGCTGCCAGAGAGAGGCTGTCCAGTGTTGAAGGGGTGACTGGGGTTACCCTCAAAAACCTTAGCACACACATACACACCTTTAAATATGATTGCTTTCTCTATCCGTCCAGTCTCTGCCTGTCCTCGTCTATCCCATTTTACCTCTCTGCTGTCTTTTTCCTCCACTCCCTATATCTCTCATCTGGTCTCCTTCACTCCGCCCTAACCCTCACTCTCCATTTCCTTTGCTTTCCTGAACTTTTCCTGTGTCTCCTGTTCCATTTTTCATCTACAGCCCTCGAGTGTATAATCGAGAGTATATTCTAACAGTACGTGCATTTCTGATTTCTATTCTCCTCCCCTCTCCTCTCTTCTTCAGGTCTGGGCAGCAGGGTCAGCGGTGCTGTGGGCTGGGGCTGTGTTCCTACAGACTTGCTTTTTCTGTCACACTTTTGTTCCATCCTGCGTCATCGTGTTGACTGAACGGACCCCACAGTTACCGGTTAGGCGCGCGCCCGGCCCGGTTTTAACACTGAGCCGAGTTAGTGCCTGTAATCTGATGGCCTTGTTTATTTTATGTAGGCTCCCTTTGAAGGTGCTGAGAAAGTCTTTGGGCTTTTTGTCCCAGCCCGTTTTGGCCGCCTGGGCCAAGGCGCTCGCAGTGGTAATACCCAGGAAGAATAATATTTGCACTCGTATTCACTCCAAACAAGTTTTTCCATATTAGTGTCAGAAAGGGGAGCTCTCTCTCTCTCTCTCACTCTGTCTCTCTCTGTTCGTTACTCTCCTTCTAAACTACGAGGAGGAACTCTGGGTCCTGGCTGTGACTGCAACTGTGTCCATCACGTCTTATTAGGCCTCCACAATCCTCTAATAGGCACTTAAACCCTTCAAAGAACTGGAAGTTTGAAGAGTCATTGACCTTCAGTCTGTTGTTCTTGCGCTCATTACTTCTGCCCCGACACATTACATCTCTTTTTGTAACTGAAATCATTATGACACGTTGTAGGGCACAATTTCCACTCTGATTAATTAACAGTAAGGGTGACAGGCAATGAAGAACAGGTCATTGTGTAGTGCCCATTCAGTAAACTCTATTGTGTTGCTAGTAACCTGAGACTTGCAGGTGAATTTTATAGCGCTCTTTTGCAAGCTGCCGCTTTTGTTTTATTGCAGGCTATTGAAAAGTTTTCAAGGTGTGTGTGTGTCAGCATGTGCATGTAAGCGCACGTGTATGTGCGTGAAAGTTCACGGCTCTAACCGTGGAAAGCCCTCTGACATCATCTGCTGAACTCCGGCGATGCGTTCTCATTCAAGTAAATTACAGCGTGTCATTTGTAAATCATTGAGTGGGTGGGGCTTAATAGCATGCCAAAAGACAGCTCTCGCTCCACATCAGTGACTACTGGTTAAAGAAAACATTAAGCCAACGTTTCATTCTTGCTTTCATCCTGATGGAGAGATAACACAGCCGTTTGTTCCTCCTGACTTGTCAGCAAATATATCATTAGGCAACACCTGAATGATGGAGACAAATTGACGGTAAAACTCTGCAGTCACTTTTGTGATTCAAAGTCACTATTTGCAAATGATTTCTAATGATGACTTTGATAGATTGATAGATACTATTTATTTGAAACTTTGAGTGCTCATCTTAGCTCATCAAATTATATATAGAGAGTAGAGCATATTTTGAAAATGAAAACAGAAGTCTGCAATCGCCCACTACAGAACATCTGGTCATGTGACCTGGCAGAATTCACATGCTCAAATTATAAGGAAAGAATTGTTCTTGTCAATCCTGAGCTCGGGTTACTGTCTGCGTGGGTTTTCTCCGGTTTCCTCCTAATTCGCAAACATATGCCAGTAGGTGAACTGGTGACTCTAAATTGACCTTAAGTGAAATGAGTGTGTGTGTGTGTGTGTGTGTGTGTGTGTGTGTGCATGGTTTCCTCCAATGTACATTATGCCTCATGCCCAGTGTTCCTAGGATAGACTCCGGATCCCTCTCTGACCCTGACCAGGATAAACCAGTTACTGAAGCTGAATGAATAATGAGAGATTATTGTGATAATTATAATTTTTCTTATACATATCCTTACTTACTCATTGAGTTTTGTTGTAAAGGAGGAATCTAGACCAAATCTATCTAACTAGTAGGCCATTGTAGGTTCTCAATTTTTGTTTGTGAAAATATACAGATTACCATTACAAAACCTACTCTGCACATTTACAGAGTTCACGGAAGATCTACAAAGGTCACACAGTGAGATGTGCCCTCAAGGGAGTTTACAGGTTTTCTCTTTCCTTTGCAGTATGTTCTAAATATGAGCAACTACAAATAGTGTTCAATACTTACAGATTAAAAGTTCCAATTATAAAACCTGCTCTACATGTTTGCAAAATCTTTTCATAATGTAGTCTTCTGTTATGACTTCATTCCTCATCCTCCCTTTCTGTTGGATCTCTCTTCCTTCTCTCTTTCTCTCTATTTTGTATGTCTATTTCACACTGTTCTGCCAGATCATTCTTCATTGTCACTACAGCCTTGTGTCTCCTCCCAAAACACATTTCTCTCACTCCTTTTTTTTCTCCTCTCATCGCATTAGGCCCAAATATAGGAGTGTAAAGTGGGATCAGAGACTGATGGGTGTGATGTCAGACCTGTGTGTGTGTGTTCTGGGCCTCTGTGCTGGGTGGGAGGAATATGGCATGCGTCTGCTCACGGACTGTTGCAGTGTAAACGGTGATGTAACGTGAGGAAACGGGGGAAACGACTTTGGCGGTCCTATAATCTGATGTATCTGTGTTCTGCCTGCTCTGATTTTCACTTCGCCTCTCAGACTCTCCCTTTATGTCTCCTATACCCGCTCTCTCTCTCTCTTTCGGTCCCTCTGAAGGTGCAGACAGAGGTAAAGCTTCTGATACAGGCTTCGTTTGTACTGACTCATTCCTGGCTAATTGATTCGTTCCAAGGCCATGTTGCGTGCCGCCCAGCTTCTGCATAGTGTTACATGGCTTCATCAAAGAGAGTTTGTTTTCTTTCTACCTCTCCCTCTCATCCTCTGTCGCTCCTCGCCCATCCGGCCGACCCCTCCATCTGCCCTTTTTCTCATCCCTTGTTCCACCCCTATTGCCAAATTTCTGTCAGCTTCTTAGTTTCCTAATGTCTTTCCCTTAGGGAATTTCCCTTGATCCATGATTGTGTCATTCTCTTCATTCCTGCCATACCTGGGAGAGGTTAAAACAGGAAACAGAGTGAGAGAGAGAAAGAGATAGAGAAAGAGGGAGAGAGGCTGAAGGAGACAGACCAAGTAGGAATTAATAAAAGACAGACACGCAAGGGTTTTTTTAAGAGCTGAGGGCAGTGGTGGAAGTGAACCTTTAGCTTCCATGTGTGGGAGGGTAATTGGGAATGTAAACTGACTTCTAAAAATAAATCTGTCCATATGCAGGGCATATAACACATTCCAGTGATGATGCAGGCTGAATGAATGAAGAGCAAAGAGGTGGGAGGTTATTTATCAAAGCAGGATGAGGCAAGAGCCTTGGCTATCTTCTCCATCCATTCCTCAGTTCAAACAACTTTTATTATTTGTAATTGATCACGCACACATATATACACACTGACAGATGACTGAGTTAAAAGACATAAAATGTCTTAACAGCCGAAACAGTTTCAGTGCGTGACAATGGCTTAACAGACATTCTACAAGTCTCTGGAACTTTACTGGAATGATGGAATGCTATTTAGAGGTGTGCATGTGACTGTTTTTTTTTAATCCCTCAGAAAGTTTGACCAATCCCACCCACTCATGCAGTTATGATTTTTCTTTGACTTATTGTAATATATGGCCTTTCTTTGTCCATGTCTGCCTGCTCTCCAGTCCCATGACTTTTTTCGTCCAACTTTGTTCCCAATCCCAAGGCACCTCTAACAAAATTCTTCCAAAAGATGCCCTCAACTGATGACTTGCTCATGGTTATACAGAACACTGATTACCATGTTGCTTTAAATCTCCCATTGGTGTTCAGCTGGGTTGGGATCTGGAGACTATGGAAGCCATAGTATATGATTCTTTTCATACACATCAAACCATTCAGTGAGCCCTTGTTAACGGTGGAGTTGACTACTCCCATCAGGATAGAAATGTTTTTCACAAGATAAAGGAGATTACTTAGAATAACTTTTTATTCATTTGCAGTGATGATGACATGACAGCAAAACGCCTCCTTATAGCTTAACATTGCCACTGATTCTTCCATTCTGTATGGGTATGCACAAAAGCCACTTTATTAGGAACACCTGTACACTTGCAGTTATCTAATCAGCCAATCACGTGGCAGTGCAATGCAAACAAATCATGCCGATACAGGT
Source organism: Notoglanidium macrostoma (assembly GCA_030068235.1). Classification (NCBI taxonomy): domain Eukaryota; kingdom Metazoa; phylum Chordata; class Actinopteri; order Siluriformes; family Auchenoglanididae; genus Notoglanidium; species Notoglanidium macrostoma. Next base: position 7,216,368 of record JAQQZR010000033.1, read on the forward strand.
CACGAGCTTTCGGTAATGCTTACATTAAACATCAGAACTGGGAAAATCTGATCTCCGTGACTTTGATCATACCACAGTTGTTGGTGCCAGAAGGGCTGGTTTGTGTATTTCAGAAACTTCTGATCTACTGGGATTTTCACACACAGCAGTCTCTTGAGTTTACACAGAATGGTGCAAAAAAAACAAAAAAACATTGAATGAGTGACGGTTCTATGGGTGGAAATGCCTTGTTGATAAGAGCGATCAGAGAAACTTGGTTCGAGCTGCGAGGAAGGATACAGTAACTCTTTCACTCAATCACTCTTTACAACCGTGGTGAGAAAAGCAATTCAAAACACATTGAACAACACATTGAGAGACTGTTATGTGTGAAATCCCAGGAGATCAGCAGTTTCTGAAATACTCAAACCACCAACAACCATGTCACGGTTAAAATCACAGAGATCACACTTGTCCCCCAATCATGCAGATGCAGGTCAAGCTCTTGATTTGTATCCGCATGATTTTATTCATTGTGCTGCTGCCACATGATTGGCTGATTGAATAGCTGCATAAATGAGCAGGTTCCTATTCCTATTAAAGTGACTGATGAGAATACATTCATGCCTTTTTTCCTCCAAACAGAGCTTTGTCTGCCACAGAGCATTTCATTAAAACGCTGTAAAACGTCCAGGTGGTCTTTTGCAAAACCTGAGACATGCAGCAGTGGTTTCCTCTACGGTCTCCTTAAACTATTCAGCACCAAATCCTTATTCCAACTACAAAACAGATCAGTCTGGCATTCAGTGGATTCTGACACATCAGCAGCTAACATTCACTGGATGTTATTACTGTTAAATAGGAGCTACCAGTTATTAAGTACAAGGCTTCACATGCGCCAGCCCAGACTGTAAATGATTAATCAGCACGTTCAGTAAAGTCACGAAAAGCACAATGGTTTGCGTGTTATTAGTTAAAGCGGAATGTTTGTCTGTCTATTATTATTACTTGGATGGAGATCAGACCCATTTTATTAGGAATTAATGATGAAAACAAGGTAATTTTCCAAATGGTTCCAAAGGGTCTACCTTGTAGCTGTACTTATTGGCAATTTTAACAGACGTACCCACAATATAGACACACTTTCATAGGTATAAAATTACAGGCTGTACCCTGTCCATCAAAGGAAGCGACCACCAAAGAAGCACAGCTGATCAGATATTATTTGGGTGGTGGAGCAGTTACAGCACAGCTGTGACACTGACATGATAGTATGTGTGTTGCCGGTATGGCATCAGGCACAACAACAATGTTTAAGCATAACATGCTCTTTAATAGCCTCTTTATAGACAGACCCACCTTGTTAGTCCACCATGTGGGTACAAAGTTAGTGACTAGCACTTATGTCTTCCTATGTAAAGACATGTAAGTGTTAATTGTCCTTTGGTCCTTCATCTGTTTAATATTTGACCATAGCGTTGCGTTTAGCTAGAGTGTTTTGGCTGGTAGACTGTTTCTAATCTCAGTACTAACACTGAAAAATCCTTGTGTGAATGATAAAATTATACAACTGCCTCAAGCACTGAGATGCGACTGCTCTGCAAGGTATTTGCTGAGAATAGTTCACTACCCAAATTATATCTGCAGGGGTGGATTAATCAGTAGCACATTTTGGCTATTAGTTCTTTATTCATAGTTGCCCCATGGACAAGTACTGCATGTTCAACAACCCTACTTTTTACTGACTTCCACAAAACTTTCACAATGAAAAAAGGTTTTTATTTAGAATATATGTACTGACAATGGTGCGACGTGTTCCTTGTTCTGAATCCCACTGCTTGCTTCACTGAACACATTGCCCAAGGTACGATCTGGTTGACAGCACAATGATCTTTCCTAGGTGGACAATGCACAGATCATTTCAGAATCAAGAAAGTGCAGGTATGTAGAAATGTATAGAGAAAAACAAATGCTAGCCACACTTGAGTAATATCTTTTACTTGTGATGCAAAGACAGAACACATGTCATAGCCAAAACACTGTGTAAAGGGCACAAACACAGTGCACTACACTGGAATCTTTGATAGTAGAAAATAATGAACAGACAGTCATTCATTTCTCATAGTCATGCATTTCTCGTAGTCATTATTAATGCACATAACTAGCTAACTACAGCTTGCCATGTGTTATTACATTTTATTAGCCACGACTTTTTAGCTTTGTTAGTCAAGGCAACCCTTTTCCAGGCAACCAAAATACGGGACTGGGCAAGCGCACTGGAACTTTTAGTTGCCTGGTGGACTGGATAATACAATTATGATTGGTACACCACTGATCTGCTTAGCAAGATTCCCTTGCTAGTTCCTTCCTCTTGATGGATAGGGTAGAAGGGGCTTGCCACATTGTGCCCAGCCAATGAATGAGAATATAAACATGGGTGTACATAATAATCTGTCAAGTCAGTTTATGTCCACATAACACTTTACATTCAATGGTACTAATCTGTGCCTTTCCATTTTGCTGGAGTGGTACTTAAGTGTACATCTTTTGTACCTTTAATATGTAACTTTTACATGAAAACATGGCTATAACATACCTTGAAGATGATTTAAGGTACATAAATAACCATAATTAGTTTTTAGAGTAATGCTATGAAGGTAAACTACATGCATCTTTGTAGGTAAAAGATACAACAAGTCATGTCAAGTCAAGTACGCATTATTTTCATTCCTGTCATCATAGACAGATGCATTGTTAGGAACAAAATACTTCTCCCAGAATCTCAGTGCTACACGTTGCAAAACAAATCATTTCTGTCAATCTTTGCATTGCTGATTGTTTTTTTAGTGCAAAATCAATAAATATAATTAATAGGTTGTAGATCTATTTAAGAATATTTTTCTATAAACTAGAAAATAAACAACATAGTAAACAAACTACAAAGTAGGTCGGTTTGACAGCAATAGTAATAACGTAAACTTATACAAAAGGTAAAAAAGATGTACCTTACAACAGCCACCCACTTGCAGGTGGGGCAGAGCGTCACTGTGTACAGCCGTGATCACCAACCCTGCCTCTGGTGCTCTACCTTCCTGCAGGTTTCATCTCCAACCAAAGTGCAGCACACCTCTTTTAGATGATCAAGAGCTTCTTAAGGCAGTGATTAGATGGTCATGTGGGCACGATTATGGTTGGAGCTAAAGTCTTCAGGGAGGTAGATCTCCAGTAACAGGGTTGGTAACCTCTGATAAACAGTATATCAGCCAATCAAATATTAACCTTTGTAAAATGTCCATGTTCACAATCTCATACATTTAAAATTTCCTTGAATGCTAGATACCTCTTTTGAGTGAACAATGACTTAAAAAAAATTTTTTACTGATACAAGCTGATATAAGCATCGATTTAAGCGTCTTCCTACTTGTTACACCTTTGTTACACCCCACCTTTGGGCGGCTCTATTGGGCGAACAACACTCCGTTACTGACCCAAAGCACCTTCAAAACATCCAAATCCATGGGATTTATTACCATAAAGCAACGTCACTAGATCAAGACTGCAGGACACACAGTCAAAACACAGCAGCAGCACAAAACCAAATCCGAGCCTGAATGGAGGCATGAGAATCAGTCCCCAAGCTAGAAGCCTGTTTGCAACAGGAACCTGAAGCTTTTAACTGCTGCTTAATGACCTGGTCAGGTGCGCCTCATCTGGTTATCAGGTGTAGCACAAGCTTGGTGGAGCTACAGAAAAAAAAATGAAAGTGCACAAAAAAACACAGGACACCTATGTGGCCATAACAGCCATGATGGGGCAGTTATTATTGCACCTAATGGTCAAAAATGGGAACTGTAACAAGCCCTAATAGTGGTCCATTTGGGTCATGCTGCCCCAAGCATGCTCCATGAATACTGGTGGAGGAAAAGCAGCAGACAGGACTGTTAATGACAGGGTCATGATTTTTGAGCTAGCTTGACCATTCTCTGCAGCCACCAAAATCTTGTTTAATAGCAAACGATTGGAATGAAACCCTTTTTTGCAAACAAAGTCTAAATGCAGACAATTTGTCTATGATGTACAGAAGCATTACTTTTTTAAGATATACTGCACAGATTGTTCGAAGGAAAGGGATGTTCATAGAGTGGGTAGAAATGTACGTGCACTACAGTGACCATGCTTTCCATGCAAAGATTGAGAAAAAGAAGAAAAAGATCTCTCACTGTTTAAGATGTACTTGGGCTGGAAATTTTGGTCAAATCTGCCAACCCTGGTTAATGGCGTTTGGAAGCAAACTTGCTACATCAAACACACTTGAACAAAGTCTATGTTCACACTAATACTTTTAAGTTCACTTTTGCTCTGCCTATGCCTGGCGTCCGTACTACTCTGGAGCCGTGAAAACGGAACCTTTTTTAAAATCCTGCTGGCTCCATTTTAGTTTGAAAAGGTTTTAGTGTGGACGAAGGAAAAAGATGACGCAGATACCCACATCAGCTTCCTGATTGGGTCTTACAAATCACAATATATCCTTCCCTGATTTGTCACTCTCCTATCACATGACCCTTTTCCGGAAGAAAGCAAACAGTATCAGCCTTCCTGTCTTTGCTAACAGCTGTTGTGTAGTTAAATTCTGCATTTTATAATGCTATAACACACTACATACACAGGAGGCGAGTAATTATTCGAGCAATCTGCAACTAAGCAACTGACTGCTGAGTAGACAATCTGCCTCCTGTCCTGTGTGATAGTTCTATGACTTAATACTGTTTGAGGTTATGTTGTTATTGATGTCATCCTGCTCCACCAAAATCCAAGAGCCACGAGCCACGGCTTATGCAACCCCAGGGACAAGGAAAGGTCCAGTTTAGTACCCTTTTCTTCTGAGTGTGTAAGTGGTGTATTTATCGTGGGAATAAGTTTCTGGGTTTGACATACACTACTGCGTCTTAATGCGACAGCCTGTGGATGGTCTATGCGCTTGTGTCAGGCTCTAAAGGGTATTTTCTCAGATCATTTGGGTCATGGTGACGAGCTTCGTCAGTGGGACTAGAGTGTGACGTCAGAGCATTCCAGTCTTTTGTCCCTCTCGCCCTCTTGGATTAAATGACTGCCTTTACCTCTTTCTCTCAGTCTCCCCTATCTTGTCCTTCTACTCCTCCCTCTCTTTATCACCCCTCCCCTCTTCTGCCTTTCACTCGTGAGATTCTTCTAAAGAATAACATCCAGACTGGGACTTTGACGCAGGCGGACGTGTCCAGTAATGGGAGTGTATCACCCAGTACCCATTGTGTATGTGTGTGTGTGTGTGTGTTATCCTGAGGTCCGGTAAATGGGGGGTAACCAGGAGGTCACTGACATGCTGTGTGCCTGAGCAGATATACAGCAAGGCCCGACAAATACGTAGGGAATGCGCAACTATCATCTCCCAGGAGCTACTCTTTACAAGAAAGAATGAGCTAAAAATAACCCCTCTTGCACTCCCTGGCTCTCTTTTTCGGCCTTTTGTCAGCTCTTTTTTCAATGTTTAGCCCTTGGCTCCCTGTCAGTCCATGACTCTAGCAGGATTCTTGGAGTACATTCACAAAAGAGAGCGAAAGCGAGAGAGAGAGAGAGAGAGAGAGAGAGAGAGAGAGAGAGATGACAATCAAATCTTGCTTCACAGTCCCTTCAGTGTTAGCGCAATGACCAGACCTGTTTACATTCTTCAGTCTTGTTTACATCCGGCTGTTTTTGTTGCTGTTATTGTTCATGTTCATGTTTATGTTGCTGTTTATGTGAAGCCCTCTGCGTCCAACACCTACTCTTCCCCCGAAAGCCGGAAGGATGGAGAGATGGCAGGAAAGATCTATAAACGTGGAGAGAGACAGGGTGTGTTAGAGAGTCAGACAGACAGAGGGAAAGGGTTGGAGAAAAAGGATTAGACGCCACATACAATGACAGGCAAGGAAAGAATGTTTAGGCAGCCTGAGAAGAGAAGGGACATGCACAAGTGTGCGTGTGTGTGGGTGTGGGTGTGGGTGTTGGTGTGGGTGTGGGTGTGTGTGGTAGCCCGGGATCAGGGGTGTGTTGCTGAAAGTGTGTGTCGGCTTGTTCACAGACTGAAATACAGTCTGCAAAATGTTACCAGGCTTTCGAGATGGCGAGAGCTCTGAGGAGAGGAATAGAGTGCGAAAGCGACGGGGTGGAAAAGACATGTCTATCCTGTAAAAAATTCCCTTTGCGTGCTTCTCCATCTCTCCATACTCCCCCCCTCCTCCTCCTCCTCCTCCTCCTCCGCTGCTTGGCATTCCTGATACTCTGCCTTATTGCTCCACAGTGGTCATTCCGCTGTTTCTCCACCAGCCAGAGACAGAGAAAGTCTTATGGTAAACGTCTCCCTGCTAAGCACTTTCGTCTAGTGTCTTACTGTACCATTGAAATTGCATCCAGGTTTTGACTTGCATCACTCAGGGCAAGTATGAGTGCGTACGATTATGTGCGTCAGGGCGATATCAGAAAACACTGGCTGCCAAACTCTGGAGACCGGAAGGCAGCTCCTCTGGGTGATTTATACCATTTGGAAGAATTTTCATAACTGTGTATGAAGAATGAGCCGACAGCAGAGACGATTCATCAGCAGAAAAGTGAGAAAGTGTTTGACGGGCATCACCCGGTGGTACTGAGTGCTGCTTGGCCTGTGACCTGCTGCTTGGCGTGTGTGTGTGTGTGTGTGTGTGTGTGTGTGTGTGTGTGTGTGTGTGTGTGTGTGTGTGTGTGTGTGTGTGTGTGAGTGCGAGGGAAGCAGTTGGCTCAGTAACAGTCCTCATTAACTTTGCTTTATGAGTGCGGTGGGATGTAGATTGCTTAGACCACAACACAGGCTTCTTTCTTTTTTTTTTTTGTTCTCCTTCCGCCTTTGACCTAGTGTGACCGGATAGTTTAAATACATAGCCATTGTGTTTGCGGTGGTGTGTGTGCGTGCGTGTGCGCACGTGTTTTATGTGTGAGAAAAGAAGATTTTCAGACATCACATTATTGCTCAATGATTTCCCCCCTACAGTTTGTCATTCTTTTTTCTCTCCCTTTCTCTTTCTATTTTCCCAGAGTCATTTCCACACTCACATGTTCTCTGACGTCTTTAAAGAGAGGACGTGGGGCTGGGGTGGGGGGTTAGGGGGAGCAGACGTTGTCATGGTGACAGACCCAGCTGGGATGCTCGTCTTCCCTCCGTTATAGGATTTGACAAGAGGGGAAAAGTAGTGATGTAGCAGTATGAGGGTAAATATTAACACAATCTCAACACAAACACAGACACGCGCATGCTCGTGGAAGACTTCCGACTCCCACTCTCACTTGTGCTCTTTCCTCCTTGCTTTCTATCTCTTTCCATCATGAAATTCCCTGCAGGAAATGATGCGCGATGGCCGAGAAATGATAAGTTATGAGTGTATTCACCTTCAGGTCCTCTTCCTGTTATCTGGTGCTGTGTCATAGCAATCATTTGGACTTTTGTTTACGTTGGGGTGTGTTTGTGTGAACGTGTCTCTGTGTTCCTGACAAAAGCAGCAAAAATGCGTGCGCATTCATGTAATGGGAGCGCGTAATCTGATGGCCTAAGAGCTGCACTGTTTTGAAGCATTAAAGAACAGGGTAACATTAAACACTGCGTTTTATTTACTGATGCAGAAGAAAGTCTGAAACGTCCCCTTTTTTTTATCAAGGTATGTGTTCCATCTTATTTAGGCTGGGGGAAGTTTGTCTCATAACACCGGCTAAATTCAATAAACTTGCGATGATTTATAGGTCATGCACACATGCATGCACACTCACACTCACACTCACCGACACATACACATTCATTTTTCAGGTCTAGACGGGACATTTTAAAGGGCTTTCATGCTAGCTGACCTACTCAGTGCTCAGTGGCTCCACAAATAATCTTTGGAATTGCCACTGGCAGCCCTCCTGTATAGTACAGTCAGCAAGAACACATTCAGATCTACCGGAAAGTGACCGATACACTGTTGCGTGTCTGTGGTGGGCATGTTTATAGATATTAGTAGGGACCAAATTTCCTCACAAGAATAGGAATACTTGACTGTTTCGACCTTGCCGGACCATTTGGCTTGTCCCCATGAGGAAATCTGGTTTTTATTAAAAAAAAACCCTATAACCCAAAAGGTGAAGTTTAGGGTTAGATTTAGACCGTAGCTGCATATAATTACTTGAATTAAAAGTAAACGGAAGGCCCTCACAAGGCTAATAAAACAAATGTGTGTGCGTGTGAGCGTGACGAGCCTGGATTGTACATCTCGTGTGTTCTTACCGGACATTTGTTTACACTCGTTATATATTACTTCTACTGTGGTATGAAGCAAAGACAAACATAAATCTCATCGATCAATCTACCCACTGCAATACTCACACACACACACCTAAGAGACACACACTCAGAACATCAGGACATGTTCACTGCTACCAATGCCATAATAACAGTTATATTTATAAATCTATGAATGATTTATCTTTCTAGAGTTAGAGTGTGCGTGTTGGCCTGACAGAGTGGCTGCACCTCGACGGTAGCTCTTAAAGTTAGCTTTTTAACCACCTGTATAAATTCATTAGCAATTTAATTAGTACAATTAAACTTCTGCCCTCTAGCCGGAGGTGATGCGAGTTCAAAAGAAGCTGTTAAAAAGCACGGGTGTACAGAAGTTGGTGTGTGTGGATGGAGGGATGTGTAAATGGTGAGAGAAGGGGGGCCTTTTTGCTGAACGTGGGGGTCTGACTGTGTGTGTGGGCAAAAACGTGCGTTAGGTGTGTAAGCGTGTGTGCAAACGTGTCTATATGTGTGTCATACTGTAATGAGGTAGCAGGATGTCTGGACACTAACTGCTGCCCACCTGTGGCTCACTTCCCCCATGAGGAGGGTATGAGTGGCAGTGTGTTTGTGTGTGTGTGTGTGTGTGTGTGTGTGTTGGGGTAGAATGACATGACACAACTAATGCACTAATGCGTCTGCTCCTCCTTCGTGGCTTTTAAGTGATCGGTGATTGACCATAAGGACCACACAAATGCAGATGCGTGCACACACATACACACACACACACCTCTGCCACCGCTTGATTATGAAGTTAAACACTCAGCCACCCAAGAGACCCCCATCAGGGCAGAGAGAGAGAGTGTTCTGGAGTGACTAACTTCACTCTTTCTTTTATTCTCTTCCCAGCTGTGTCTTCAAACGGGCCTTTGATGTGGGGAAATTAAAGGAGAGAGTGTGTCAATATCTCCCGCCGTTCCTCCGTTGCTCCTGCACACTCATCTATTTCCTTCCCTCCATCTCTCTCTCTCTCCCATGCTCACTTTCTTCTCTGCCTCTGACCTAACAAACCAGAGTTGACCTCTCTACCGCACCCTCGTGTGTGTGTGTGTGTGTGTGTGTGTGTGTGTGTGTGTGTGTGTGTGTGTGAATGAGACAGTGAGAGAATTAACAATTATATGTGAGCAAAAAATGTGTGTACATAGGTGTCTGAGTATGTGTCCTTTGTGAATGTGTGTGTGTGTGTGTGTGTGTGTCTGTGTGAAACAGTCCTAAGGGTTATAATGGTATAATCTTCCATACTGGATACATGTGTAAAGCTGAATTAACCTTCTCTCAGTTTCTCCCTCTCCCACTCTCTGGAAACTCCTCGCTGCCTCTTTTTCGCCTCTTATGCTCTACTGGATGTGACTGAGTGTTTCCAGAGCTGTGTGTTGGTATATGCTAAATTTGCCCCCTCTCTCTTTTCTCTCTCTCACACACTCTCTCTCTCGCTCTTTCCCTCTCTGTCTCATGGGATCAAGGATAATATTTGTCTGTCTTTCTGTTACTGTATGATACCTACAGACCCCACTGCTGTATCCAGACAGCACACCTTTCCTCTAATCATTCTTTCAACCTGGAGAGAAAGACTAACAGGAAATGGGGATTAAAAGTGAAAACAAAAAAAAATCAGACTCTGGAAAAGGTGTGTGCATATGTGTGTGTGTGTGTGTGCATGCCTGTGCAGTTCAATGTAAATTACATTAGCTATTGTAGAGTGCATGGTATATTCAAATGAACTGTTTATTTATACCCCTGAGGTTACAATAAGTGAGACAGAAAGAGTGGGTACATGGAGAGGAGAGAGAGGAGAGTGACGGGCCAGCACAGATTGACAGATACAACATGAAACAATGGGCCTTTTAAATTTTTTATAGAGATACACAGAGAAAGGGGAAGAGATTTGGAGATGGATAGATAAAGAGAGAGATTGGGGAGATAGACACAGAGGAAGAGAGATAGCAACGGCAGAGATAGAGCAAGAGAAAGTGATATTGCCAGCACAAAAAACCCGGAATTGTACTATTTCTTTTTTTTTTTTACATGGTGAAAAGAGAGAGAGAGAGAGAGAGAGAGAGAGAGAGAGAGAGAGAGAAAGAGTCGAGGGGCGGGAGGAGGGCGAGCGCAGTGTGTGTGTGTGTGTGTGTGTTTTTATGAATGAAGCACGGTGACTCAGGGATGTGTCATACAGAACGTCTTTATAAAAGGAAGTTTTAAACAAGCCTAAACATTTCACTGCGCGAAAAATCACTTACACCACACACACTCGCATCCCTCTCTCCCTGTCTCCACACCTCTCTCTCTCTCTCTCTTTTTTTGACCCTCTCCATCCTTCCTTGTGTTCGTGTCTGTTTCTAAAGGGAGAAAATTAGACACTTCTGCACCCACTCAGGACCCGTTTCTTTTCCATCTACTCCTCTACTCCGTCCCTTTCCCCCTCTCCCTCTCCCTCTCTCCTGCTCTCTCTCTCTTCCCTCCTGCCTAACAAGAACCGCCGCTCGGTCACTGAAGAAGAAGCAGAAGAGAAGAAGAAGAAGAAGTTCGGAGCACGTGACAAAGAGCCGGAACTCCGTTTATTTATTATCCAAATTTTTTGCGCTCTTATTTATTTATTTATCTCAGTATTTATTTACAACCTATTTATTAGGATCCACACAAACATGAAAGGTAAGTGCCAATATTTTATGTTTCCTCTTTTCTTCAGTTATTATTATTATTATTATTATTATTATTATTATTATTAGTATTATTATTATTATTATTATTGTCTTGTCGAGCACTTGTTGCATTCCTTTGCATCTCCATTACACAAGTTGTCTTTCTCACTCTGCGTTTGTTCATACCTGTACTAATGTGCCTAATCAAGTTGAAAAGGAATAGCCAGTTGTTCATAACCTTTTATTTCATTTATAAAAAAAATTTTTCTCACAAATTAAAAACATTATGGGATGCTCAAAGTTTGATGGGCGCGCGCGCGCGTGTGTCAGTTGACAGGATTGACAGGATGACAGCCACAGGCACTCACAGTTTATTTAAGTTTATGAAGTCGACAGCAGTAACAGAACATGTCCAACACTATATTACAGAGCGACACTGATTTCTCTAGCTGTTATACAACTATGAGGGAATGTAGCCGGCTTAAGCTCTCCTGCGTGTGGAAACAGGCGCGTGTTGTAACAGTAGCACGCTGCTTCCGCCGGAACAAACCCGCGAGAGATTTGTAATCAGTGCGCTCGCTGATGAGATGCGCGCACGTGAACCAATGAGTGTTTTCTTTCTCCCGCAGTGCTGCTCGACTCCGCCTCCTCGCTGCTCTTCTCCGTCCTATTGGCTCAGCTGTCCTTGTTTACGTCGGCGATTCCCGCCCACGCGCGACGTCCCTCCGCTGACTTCGACAAGCTGACCAACCAGACGAGGCACCTGCAGAAGATGACCCACGACCTGATCGTAAGTTGATTAACCTGCTCTCTCGGTAGACACTATTGGCGTTAATCCAAGGCAGTATAGCAGCAGCCCTGGCCAAAGCGAGCGAACTGTGTGGGAAATTCAGTTCTGCTGATGGTGTTCAGATCTCAAATTGGCCTCATTCAGCATGTGGGATCTGGCTGAGCTACAGCACTCTTTCTCCCTTTCTCTCTCCGAGCACACACGTACTCGCACATGTGGCCTTTCAACTCATCTGGTCTGCATTAATCATGGTGAGAGCAGGGGTGGCAGATTGCGGCAGCTTTGAATCCGTGAGGTGCAGATAACGCTCATTTCCATCAGGCTAAAACAACAGAGATCTGGACTCAGGCCCAGTACTGGCCATCATCCCAGACTAAACTTAGCTTAACCTAGAACAGTAGTAAGCCCTAAACACCGAACCTCTTCGGTCAGCCCTTGCCAGTGAGCCTTTCTTCTGCTCTTGGGATTTCGAGTTTGGTAGGTCATTCCTTTTAGTCTGGAGCGACAGGTTTTTGGTCAGGTTTTGCCAGGTTGCTAGGTGATTGAGGTCCGTAGCCTAGGGGGCACTGAACCCATTCATTCTGTACTTCCTTCACCTCTGAGAGGCCTCCCTGCTATAACTCCCTCACGGAAACATAAGCATGTCCTCCCTTGCGTTGCCATGGCTTTTCCGAAGGCCTGTTTACAAGCACAAGCGAGGCGAAACTTGAAAACTGCCGTACAGTCTTCCATTCTGGCCGACTTGTAAAGGTGAGGCAGCACCATAAGCATTGCTTTATGCAGCAGCATGCGGAGGGAGCGTGAAGGAGTTTTTAGTTTCGGTTGTCTGTAAGTGTCTGAGTCACAGCGCAGGGTCTCATTGATGTTCCTTGCCTCAGACTGCAGCGCTGTTGTGAAGCTCAGAAACTCTGACCTCATCCTCTTCTGCTGAGATTGATTGTATCTGAGGTTATATTGCGCCCTTTCATGGCTTTGAGAATGCACTCGGGTATGACCTGGAAGATCAGATCAGGGACTCTGTCACTCCCGGCGTATGCAGTACGATGAGACGCAGCCAGGCTGATGCTAACCTGTGCTTAAAGGGAGATTAGATGCAGTCATGTTCGTTTGCATTGCTTTGTGCTTGTGCGCCAGATGTGAAGGCAGATCATTATCAAAGACAGCACCTGCGACAAAAGGCCCCCAGTCCACTCCGAGTAGTAGTTTGTTAGTTTTTCAGTCAGATTTATTTTGGTTCCTTTTCTTCTTGCATGGAGTTACACTTTACAGGGGTCAAGCCTAGGAAAGAAAAATAGGTGGGAGTCGACGGAAAGTCCCCACAAGAAAGCAATAAAAACGATGTGTGCTGGCTGCTGTGGTTGCACGCACAGAATGTGTTAATGTGTGTTAGTTTGCGAGGGTGTGTTTACTCCATTCGGCGCTTGCCTGGCTGCGTGTGTATATGCGTGTTGTAAATAGCTGTGGGCTGTGTAGGTGTGGGATTACTTGTTTAGCTTTTCAGTTGTCACAGCAAAGCGCTCCGATAGAAATCAGGTAGATTTATCACGTTGCCATATTTGCATTCAGGAACACGGCAGGAGAGGGGGACAAAACGCAACGCAACGCAGTGGAGTGAGGTGAGGATCCAAGAGGATGTGCATGTCTGTGTCTGTGTGTTAGAGGTGTATGTGAAGAGTAAAGTGGATCAGAGAACACTATGGGCTTGCAATACATGCGTGTCTAGAAGCAAAGATCACTTTAGATGAAAATTAGAAGCGATGAAGAATGAAGCAGTGGATGGAATGTGTGTTTGGGTCTTTCTTAATGAGAGAAAGAAAACATGGGAATATGTGAAACGGCTGCAAAACAGCAACAACTTATGAAGGAAAAAACACGTTGGGACAAACAGTGAAAGAATGGTGGCGGAAAGCTGACCTCACCGCGCTGCTTGCTGAGTAGGTCATGATGTTTTTCTCATCTGATGAAACCTCGATGACACACAGTGTGCAATACACCTGTCACCTAATCAGCTGATCAGCACTACTTATGTGCTCCTGATGTCTGAATCGATCCTATTTCCTGCCCATTAGTGGAGTAACTACATTTGGTAGCAACACAGTTCAGCTCTTGTTTATGCCCTTTAAACACATTAACAAACAGGAGCTAAGAAGTTTATACAACCAAAACCAAGCACTGCTGCCTAACAACCTCTCCTGTAAATGTTTCTGTCTCCCTCTAGTGGTCGGAATGAAAAAGATGGGGCCTGTTATGGGTCTGTATGTCATTGCGCCTTTTTTTAGGTCTGACCCTGGAGTTTCCCTACATCCCAATGTTGTCTGTTCTGCTCCAAGCGCCTTACTCATTGCATACGCTGTTATTCTTCCTCTACAAAACATCCTGTGGCTTCAGGTCACAAACTTGTCTTGTTGACTTTCAGGGGTTGTACCCCGGTGAACTCTTGGTGACTCTGATGCACTGTAATTCTGTGGTATTGGTAGAGGATGCCTCCTGCTACTGATTTAAGAACAGGAGGCATCCTCTCTCGGTTGCTAATTATAGCACTTTGGTCACCGTCAGGCTGTTCTTGGATCAGGGCTTGGAGGTCGTCTCGAAGCATGGGAAATTCTGCATAGTGCCATGACGTTGCTTTTGTGGACAGCGTTTCCCTTGTGAACATGTGTTTTATCTGTTTACTGAAGGCATTTCTATCCTTTTGGCCCTCTATTTCAGAATGACCACAAGAGTGATCCGGTGATCGACCACCACCACAGGTTCAAGTCTCTTCCATCCATCAACAGCAGAGCCAATGACCTCAGCTCACTGGAGGTAAACTTGTCTGCCTCGTGGTCTATCAATCTCTTAATTTCGCACACACCTACACCGCTCTTTGATTGTTTGTGAGTAGTTTGTTTGCAGAATTTTATATGTCATTTAAAGTAACTAAATATGTCATTGTGGTTCTGAAAGCAAAAGAGCAATAGTTTGCTTATGAATTTGAATGTGCATAATCTAACGGAAACTTTCTGTATCTCCTTTTTTTTGTTTCCCTGCAGTTGAAACCTACACTTTCGCAGCTCCACGCCGACTTCAGGACTTTCGAGTACCATTTCGAGTGGCTGAACAAGGTGACACAGAAGCACCATCACTTCTCAGCGTCAAAGTTAGGCGAAATGATCTCACACATTAAGACTCTCATCAACCTGCTACAGCGCCAGGTAACCGAAACGCACCACCCGCTGTATATCTGTATATATCATTATAAAACATCATTTACAACCTCAGGTATCATCATAGCATTCAGTCTCCCCTGACATCCCTTTCTGTCTATCTGTTTTCAGATGCTGCAATTGGACGCCCCTCGGATCACCTTACCTGCTCCTTCCCTCCCTCCTCAACCCTCCTCTCAATGGGAGATGAATCAGTCATCACAGGTACTGCTTCAGAGGTTCAGGCTGTTCTGTGATTGGGCGGCGCGTGCTTTCCTCAGCCTCAAGTCCAAAACGCAGCCATGAGGGCTGCCGTCAATCCCGCAGCCAATCACAACCCACCATTTCTACACTACAGCAAACGGCATTCCACTCCGGCCATTCCTCTGTCCGTCTATGAACTACCAGCCTGGCGCATATGTGAGCTGATCAAATGGCAGCAACGTTGTCGTCACTGACCTGTAGTCATTGGCACATTCAAGCCACCCTGCAAACATGAAAACTCCACCTGTCTGCCACAGCTGGGAGTGTTTGGACTACAGAGACACATCACTGCCTGCTTCTGATCCTCTGCATAATTTAATCTAAATTTCACTTTCTTCTCTCGCTCTTCTTTTTTTTTTTAATTCAACCTATTCGTTATTTATGTATTTATTTATTTATTGAGCGGTTATTTAGTTATTTATTTGGTGTCATTATTTATTTGATTTTTTGCAAAAAAAAAAAACACACCGTCGTTTTCTTTACCAATCATGTTTAAATAAAATGTACTGTCTTCCTGTTTTCCATCTTTCTCTCTTTCCTATATTATTGTCTTCTAGTTATTCTTCCCGAAAATCTGTTATGCCTCCTATTTAACAAATTATAATCTGTCTCATGTCTCTCTCTTTTATTTTTTATTTTAATCCAGGAGGCATGTGTTCACGATTGTTACTTAGACTCTTTTGCCACTAAATGTAGCAATATTGCTGGGTTTGTAAGGTGTCTGTTAGAGTAAGATGAGAAATTAGCAAATGGGGAAAACAATGTGTCACAAAGCACTGACCTGCACCGTTGCTGCCTTTCTTCTCCTTTTTTGGTCTCCTTCTTTGCACAGTATATTTGGGTTTGTGTTTTGGATCCATTGATTCAGATGATGTGCTTTGACAGCTAAACTGTTCTTAAGCAATGTTAAATAAAAGAGAAAAAAAAAAAGAGAAACAACCCAAGCCTTAAAATACTATGTATTGTGATGTCATAATTATTTGATAATGTACAGATGTACATTCATCATCCTGAATGTAAATTATGTACAGTGCAAATGTGTACTATATTATGGTTTATCTATAATATAAGGCCCCTTGCTCTGGCATTTTTATCGCAATATCAAAATTATTCTGTTTTGATTTTTTTTTTTTTTTTTTAGCATTTTGGTATACTATTTATTATGTTCTCATGTTATTTATTTTCACTGAAGAGAAGCAAGCCTTCTGCAATTTTATACTTTTATACTTCTTATCTAATCAGACTTTATCATTGCTATTGAAATTTTAATGTTCAACTGCATTGCCTCACATTGCTGTTTGACAGAAATGTGTCAGATACAAATAAAGGAGTTAATATGCATGACCGTTGCAGTTTGATTTTTTTCTTTTTCTTTTTTCAGTAGCTAAGGGCTAAACTTTGTCAAACCATGACTATCCATTGAGGAACCACTGTTGGTTAAAGGAGAAGTGCTGAGGCTATATCACAGGGTCCGGGTCCGGGTCCTGGAGTACCCACTGTCCTGCACATTTTAGTGTCTTCCTTACTCCACAACAAACAGTCCTTCAGATGAAATCGGTGTGTTAGTACAGGAAACAAATACAAAAACGTACAGGACAGGAGGTACTTCAGGATCAGGGTTGGGAACCTGCTCTTTAAGCCCTGCCTCCTTGCTGCAAAAACTACATTTCACAGAAACATTGTAACAGCCGCATAAACGCCTTGAGCTTCACTTATGCAGTAATTCATATCCTGTAAGACGTAATAATAATGATATATGGGCAGATACGAAGATTATTATAAGTTTAATACCTCTTAGACAATACTTGAAGATATTTAGTATCAATTTATCAGCGTTGGTCTTGTTGACCAATAACACGCGCGAGCTAGGAGGAAGAACGGACCAATCGCGTTCGTCGTTGCTGAGAGCCGGAAGCAGGCGGGTGACTGCTGGTTAGTTTGTGCTCGACATTATTGTTAAGGTTGTATGGACTATCACTGCGGACTTCAGCCCCAATACATCAAAACTGTTTAGTAAAATTATTAACTATAGGCAAGGGACATATGCATCGTGAATGTACAGAAATATCTGCGAATCCTGCGACGCTTGAGAAACCAAGGCGGGCAGTGAGATGGATGCGGGAAGGCCGGCTCGCGCCTGGACAAACACATGCACAAATCGGTAAGAGAGTAAGTAAAGGTTGATTTATACAACATTATATATAAGGGTGGGGCTGCATGTTTGCCATTTGAGTTGTTTTGTCTTTATTTTGGGTTTTTAATTTCCCCGAGACAACGCAGCAGGGAGACTGATACAGAAGAGGAGGAGGAGGAGGAAGAGGGGGGGTTTAAAGGGGAAATGCTGAACAACTTATTTATAACATTTTACTCATTTGCATACCTTATTTTCTCTTTTGAAAGTCTGTTCAGGTCAAATAAAGCACAGATGAGAATTGTGGAGGGTTGGTATTTAAATCATGTGACTTTGTGGTTTTAAGGCTGTTAAAATAACTATTAGGGGTGTGCATCTCTCTCATAAGGTGATCCGATACTTATACATGTGCAACATGCATCTGATACCTAGATACATGGTGGACGATACCATTCAGGGACGATACATTTTAGTACGGTGCGATTTGATTCGATACAATCTGATAGAGTTGTTTAATGCAGACATTCCGTACCCATGGTAAATTTACAATAAGCCACTTCTTTAAAATTGGCAGTGCTTATCTTCAAATAGATGTAGTTCATAAAAAAACAGGGAAGCCGAAGTATTTTTCTTATTTTATGGAGTGGAAAAAAGGAAGACGAGTGTATCGTGTCAGAATTATGTCTTTGTCATTGTGTTTATTACTTTTCCAAAAGACACAGTTAGACCAAAAAAAAAAAAGACTCGCTGTATGAACAAACATTTTGACATTATGAATATAAACTGAAGTCTGTCACACCCATGTTTTGGCTTAAACACATGGATCATGATTTGGGTGAAACATGAATTAATGTAACTAGCTCATTTAGTATTATACTTGTCTATACAGTTCTGGCAATTGACGTGAAGAAGTTACAGAACTCATTTCAGCTTGGATACATAACATCAACAACACTCCACTAAACATCTGCAATGGCTGCCATAAAGTGGGAAGATCCACAAGACCAGTAATCTTCACTACAACCTAGAGCATCCTCCTCTGCTTGTAGGGTACAATGGCCAACTCTGTTGCTACCCTGGTAGTCCAAACAGAGCTTCTTCCCAGCCAGACTCCTTCATCCCTCTCTCCTTTTCAGTCACTTCTTCCCCCAGGGGTAGAGGATGATAACGATGAAGAGAAAGGTGGAGAGGAAGAGAAAGAGACAGAAACCGTCATGCTTACGGGAGTCGAGATGGTGACATCGTCGACATCTCCAGGGACGATGGGCTCCCAAAATCCTGAACACCCGTTTCAGTGTCTAGATTGTGGGAAGAGTTTTAAGTGGTCTTCCAGGTTGGCACATCATCAGCGTAGCCATAACAATGAGAGGCCATATCGCTGTAACCTCTGCCCTAAGGCTTTCAAAGGCTCATCCGCTCTGCTCTATCACCAGAGGTAAGATGTTAAATGGTTCACTTTACAGATCTGAATAACGAGTTAATGTGATTCATGTGCTTCCAAAGTCATAGATATAAGGTTTGGTTTTCATGCCTCTCGGAGTGAAACGGGAGCTCTGCTCTAAAGACTTCAAGAGTTAATAATGTCAACGGTATAATAACAGAATGAATTAATAAAATATGTATGCATCTTATTCTAGGTCTCATTCAGGAGAGAAGCCTTATAAATGTGAGGATTGTGGTAAAGCATTTAAGCGCTCATCTCTCCTCCAGGTGAGCAATACCTGTCAGTGTCCCACAATAGAAACATAAAATACATTTGATATGTGAATAGATACATTTTGGCTTTGATTACTTTGTTACGAGGGTTTAATGAGAGGAGGAGAGAGCAAGCATTCTTCTGCAATGGGGTTTACTTTCTATTCATTTTATTTTCAAATTTAGGTCCATCGCAGTGTGCATACAGGATTGCGTACCTTCCAGTGCCCCTATTGCCCTCTCACCTTCAAGTGGAGCTCTCACTACCAGTATCACCTACGCCAACACACAGGCGAGTGCCCTTATCCGTGTGACAGATGTCCCAAAGCCTTCAAGAACTCCAGCAGCCTGCGTAGGCACAAGAACGTGCATTTGGGTGTCAAGCCCTATGTCTGTATTGTGTGCAACAAGGCTTTCAGTCAGTCAACCAACCTAAGGCAACACATGCGCATACATACGGGCGAGAGGCCATACGTCTGTGGTGATTGTGGTCGCAGCTTCACACACTCCTCCAACCTGGCACTTCATCGCAACTCCCACATAGATGTCAAGGTTCAGGGCGGGGGGAAGACAGGGAAGGCGGGCTCAAGGACGAATGTGGAGGTGGTGCTCGAGGGGGCCACCTCAGACGATTTGAAGGCGGTTGAAATGACAATATCGGACATGGTGGGCCTTGTAGGTGGGCAGGAGGGGGCAACTAGTCAGGTCTTCCTATCTCACCATGTTCCCTCGTCCTGTGCACCATCCTCAGCTGAAGGCAGTCAGAATGTCCTGACGGCCCCCGGCTCAGAGCATGTACAGGTGAGTATAGAGGAGTCAACAGAAACAGGTGCTAATGTGCTGCTGTACAGCTGCGGCAGCTGCAACGAGACATTCGGAACCCAAACACACCTGGAAGAACATCAAGCCTTGCATCTGCACAGCCTGGGGGCCGGGGATGGGAGCGAAGACATCAGAGGTGATGGCATAGAGGCTCAGGGAGGTGGAGTTTCATTGGTTGGCATGGCCCCCTTGTTGGCGGACTTTGAGGAGGTGGTAGAAACCACGACAGTGTCAGAGAGTGGGCAGGGGGCAGAACTACTTGGATTGGGTGGTATTGGGGGTGGATCCGGTCAGGTTCAGTATGACTTGCTCCAGAGCTTCACAAGCACCGTGGCCCAGATGCCCTCAGATGACCCCACGTCCATAGTGGACACGACTGTGGCTACGTTGTCAGAGTGTGCCTACTGCGGTAAAAGCTTCAAGAACAGCAGCTCGATGAGCAGACACATTGCACAGGTGAGTGGTACTAAATGATACAGAGGACAAATCATGACCTTAGTATTATAAGGTTTTATCTGACTTGAGACTGAATGAGTGAGTCTTATAATGGGCAGAAAACTGCAAGAAAAGCAATATGATTGCTATTATGATTGTTACATGTGAACTTTTCTCTGCATTGTTCTGCAATCAGGTGCATCCTCTGGCACTTTCCCAGTCCAGATCTCAGTTCAGCTGCTCCGTTTGTGACCGCTCCTTCCCCCTGCTGTCGTCCCTTCTTAACCACCAGCTCTCACACACTGAGGAGCAAAGGCTGCTGGCCGAGGCAGAGGCTGAGATAGTCTGCCCTCCATCACTGTCCCTCTCAATGCCCCTGTCTTCCTCAGCCTCTGCCAAGAGAGAGGGGGAAGAAGGAGAGGGAGAAAGGGAGATCCATGTCAGCCTCATTGCTGTTACAGAAGAAGGGGAGAAGCAAGCTGTGAAACCAACCAGCAGGGCATCAGGAAAGGCAGGAAGGAGAGGAGGTGGGAGCAAGGGCTCTGTTGCAAATAATGGTGAGCTTTACTGTTTACCGAGTTCTCAAAAATGAGTGGATGCTTATTTACTCTTCAGCTGACTTGCGTGAATCTGGGAAAAAGGACTTGTGAAACAAGTAAAAGCTACCATGACACTCATTGTGTTTTATTTGCTAGCAGCATCCATCAAAGTTGACAGTTTCATTCTATTTTGGTTATGTAACATCAAGGCAAAATTATTTCCTAGGAATAAAAGATGGTTTGATCTCGATTCCAAGTAATTCTGAGGGGCCATATAATTTAATACTCAATAGCACTTTTTACTTTTTTTATTTTTATTTAATTATTTTTTTTAAACAGAGAGGCCATATCGGTGCTTGGAATGTGGGAAATCCTTTAAGGGTTCTTCAGGTCTGCGCTACCACATGAGAGACCATACAGGAGAGAGACCGTACCGCTGCACAGAGTGTGGAAAAAGCTTTAAGAGATCTTCTCTACTGTCCATACATCAAAGGGTAAACACTTCCAGGCTTCTTAAGCCAGATGATCACATTGACCGTGCTGGTAATCACATTAAGACCAGAATATGGTAGGATTTGGGGTTTCTTTGAGTTTCATTCACACGTTTGACTTAGAAATAATGTTCATGTTAGCATTCCTTAATCAAATGTCATTGTTTTGCTGATATCATTTGACAAACATCATGGCCATGCTTTTCTTTCACCTGTTTACTTATTATTTAAAATGCAAATACAAATTCAAGCTTTCAGCTTCTTCCCTGTTGTGTGTGCAGGTGCACACAGGAGTGCGAGCCTTCCAGTGTCCCTACTGCCCTCTTACCTTTAAGTGGAGTTCACATTACCAGTACCATTTGCGGCAGCACACCGGTGAGCGGCCCTATGTGTGCCAGGAGTGTGGCAAATCATTCAAGAACACCAGCTGCCTGCGGCGGCACAGCCAGTTGCATTCAGGTCTGCGACCACATGCCTGCTCTGTGTGTGGCAAGGCATTTTCTCAAACCTCCAACTTAAAGCAGCACGAGCGAACACACTCTGGTGAAAGGCCTTTCCAGTGTGAGCAGTGCCACAAGAGTTTCACACACTCCTCCAATCTTCAGCTTCACCTACGCACACACTCTTCACGCAAAGACTACAAGTGTCAGCGCTGTGGCAAAGAGTTTGTCATGCACTCCTATCTGCAGCGGCACCTGAGGACGCATAGCAGCAGTGGAGGGGCCACATGCGCAAAAGAAGCAGGGAAAACCTCTACGAATGGCAGTGGGTCCTCCGAGATGTCAACCACTACTCTGAGTCTGAATATGAATGCAGCAGGAGGGCTCAGTTCTCTGTTTTCTAATGAAGGGAATTCCACACTCATTCTCTCGCCATCAAATCTGGACATTCCTCCAAACACCTCACAAAATTATTTTATGATTCAAACACCCACGGGACTTCAGCTGATCCCACTGTCCAATCCAACACCCACACAACCTGTCCTGGCCCCTCCTCCTCCTCCTCCTCCTCCACCACCACCACCACCGCAACTGCCGTCCCAGAACTTCCTGCTTCTCCAGTGCCAGTCCACCAATGGGAGCCAGCCGAGTCTGATTCTTGTTCCCACAGCATCCAATACGAACACTCTTCCTGCTCCCTCAGCACCACAGCCCCTCCCCTTGGTGCAAACCATACCAGCACTGCCACAAATAGCCACTTTAGCTCCAGCCCAAACCCAGATATCACAGTTTCAGCCACTCCAGACCCAGCAGAGGTTTATTTTTACCAACAATAGTGCCCCCCTCATCACAGCCCCACCCCAAAACACAACAGCCATTACCAGACCAATTTTAGGAACCCTTAGCCACAACAGGAGCCCTAGAACCAGGCGTGGGCGCAAAACAAAAATGCAGAAATCTGGGTCCTTGGTGCAGACAGCATCTGTCCCAGCAACTCAAGGTTTAGTTCCTTCCACTATATCAATAACCACAGCTGCTGCTTCTGTTGCATCGTCAACACCCTTATCTCAGCAACGTCATGTTCCAACATTTGTGGCACCACTGAATTCAGATTCTGTGCCTGATGCACCCTCTGCCCCTGCTACTGTCACTGTATCAGCAGTGACCCCAACTACACGCGCAACAGACAGCCACTGTCTTTTGACAGCTGACCACCAGAATGCTTCCATGGCAGAGGAAGTGGCGAAACTTCCAGTGCCACTACCGGAGGAGCGCTTTGTTCTGTGCTTTGAGAAGGAGACTGGGGAGAGAGAGCAAGGAGATGAGATGGAGGTGAAGGTGGAGATGAATGAAGGGGAGGAGGTAGAAAGGTCGTACGTGTTGCATTTTGAAGGAGAAAGTGAACAAGGGGAAGAAGGAAGTGAAGAGAGAGGGGAGAAATCATATGTTCTCCGATTTCAGTCAGAGGAAGAGATGGAGGGAGATGGAGAAAAGGAGAAGGGTGGGATGGTTTCTCTTAACTTGCTTCAAGACTGGAGCGGAGCGAGGGAAAGTGAACGAATGGAAGGGTTTGAAGAAAGTGTTGGGGTGGAAGAGAAGGCATTTGTTCTTCATTTCCAAGCAGATGCTCCAAGTGATGAAGACGTCCCACCAAATGCCGGCTTTCCTGAAGGGCCTAGTCAAGATTTGGGTCTTTCTTGCCATCCTGCCCAAGCCTTAATGCCTCTTGGTGGACAAGAGGTTGTGTTCGAGTTGGGCAGTGAGGCCAAAATAGATGCAGATTCAGGCGGTGCGGAACGTGTTCAAATGATTGCAGTAATAGAAGGTGGGGAGAGCAGTTCTGAGACAGGGGGCAGTTTTACTAATCCTGGGGGAGTCACTGGCTCAGGAGCAGGTCAAATGGGCAGCATATTTCAGCTAGAGGGAGGAGAAGGTATTGTTATTATTGAGGTTAGTACCAGCAGTTTGACAGAGGGAACAGAAGGTGTTTCGGTGGGGTTAAGGAACGTGGACAAAGAAGGCACTGGATCACAAGAAGTGATATCAGAGGAGCAGAAGATACTGGAAAATGAGAGCAGACTACCAGCCAGCGTGAATGGGATCTAAGACTTAGCTCCGAAGGAATCTGAAAATGAAGCCTGTGTATTGCTCTAAGACACAACACACATATGGTCCTACTAACCAATGCACACTACTAACTACCAGCAACCTGAGTCTTTGATGACACACCAATTTTAATGATGCCTTTTATGATCCAGATGACTAAACCTAAAGCAGTCATTCAGGCCTCTGACTTTCAGCTATCAGGAAAGTGAAATGGAGAGGAAGGCTATGCTTTCTAGCAAGAACTGACAGGCAAATGCATGGTAAAATAGCTTTTGGTGCAATGGTTTGTCTTTTTATTTGTTGTCCTCTTACTTCAGTCTCAGAGTGTTCTGAGCACTGCTTTACCTAGAAGAAGGTGAGAGTTACTCACCAGCCCATAGAGGGAGTCGTTTCATAGACCACACACAACAGATATGAACTTTTTTTTTAATACTACACATAGACGGTGAATTGAAGAGGAGCTGCTGAAGAATGTTGGACAACTGTAAACTAATATGCTGTCATGTTGACAGCCAAAGTGTAACATGAACAAGAACTGTGAATATGTCTATAGTCTGTTTAGTTTCACTATAATTGTTGATATTAGTAAATTATCATGTTCAACAAACGTTGTCAATGTCGGGTTTTTTTTATCACGTTAATGAAGAAAACAATAGAAATGTCGAGTTGGAAAAAAAAAAATCCATATGTTCTTTATAGCCCACTTTTCTCACATGCTATGGCAAGTTTATATTTACGTAATTATTTGTTATTTTGTAATCATTTTAGAGGAATACAGGGTAAATTCGTGTTGTGCACGAGCTCTGGGCTTGTGTAAGAGCACAGTGCTGATTCGGTTGATGCTCCTGCTGCTTTTACGTTCCGTTTACGCTGCCACGGGATTCACGAAAGCGGATACGCCGAGCGCGCGCCTGGCGTGTAGCGGTAACGCTGGGGATCTTCGACGCAATGATAGCGTGCATAATGCCTACAAGCTTGGAAATTGTTTGAACCGTTATTCCTGAGGTAAGTAGGTCAGTCGCTGGTCCTGTACACAGCACCGTGTTGCTTTAAACAGGAGACGGTTTCCATAAAAGGCTTTAAGAAAACATTCCGAAGCGGCACCGAGCTAGTAATAGTCATATCATACCACACTGCAAACCCTAACAATACTCTCACGAGCTGCTTATGTTTCGTCTTCATGCAGATAAAAGGAGTATAGTGAAAACAAGCACATTTTTCGTGCATGCATGGTCGTTATGTGTAAGAGTGGTTTAAAAGCCATTAAATCCTTGCCTTCTCGCCTTGTTCAACCCCCAGCTCTATATTTGGTGATACACTGTAATCCTGTTGGCCTAACGTGGTCTCGACCCTGAACAGATTTAACCAGGGACATGTCGAACACTATGATCATTCTCTTTTGCTAAAATTGAATGAGACGCAGTTCACATCCATTTCATACAAAATCCTGTAACTAAAAAAGAAAGGCAGCCTAATTTCTCAGCCTGCAGTAGACTTTCAGGTAGCCTTCTCTTGATTGTGTCTCTTCACGACGCAGGTTTGAATCCCCATAAAGGTTGAAGAAGATGGCGCACGTGGACCTGGGAAATGTAGTTCTTCGGCGGATGACCGAGGAGGATATTGAGGCTGTAAAGGCTCTTATCAAGGTATTTTTTTCTTCGTCAGGTCCTCATCGTGAAGATTAATTTTAGTTTCGTTCGATGTCTTTGGCTAGCAAGTGCAAAAATAATTTCGCAAGCTTCATTTTTCAAACCTAGCCTAATTTCTTCTTTCTGCTTCCTTCCCTCTTCACCATATTGTCTTCCATCTTTGCAGCAAGGATGTGAAGGGATGGAGAACCGGCTCATCCTGCACCTCCTGACCAGACCATTGGTGGTCCTCCTGCTCGCCACAGTCTCTTCTGTGCTCCGCTTTGTAGTGCACTCCTTCATGCTAGCCCTGTTCATCCCGGTTTTCCTTCTCATCGTATACTTCAAGCTCACCATCCCACGGTCCATGGGCATCCTGGGCTCCAGCAGACCCTACTGGGACTACCTGGGCAGCAGCTACCACGCTAGGTCCCAACCAGACCTACCAAACCCTCATGCTGCCAAAGCCAAGCTCGTCACTGACCAGGAGAAAGCCAAGCGTCGGAGGAAAGCCAAAGAGAAGTACAAGAGCAAAGAGGCAGAGAAAGGGAAGGCTGAAGACAGGGAGAAGGTGGATGAAGATGATCTAAAGGAACGGGCACGTGTTGCAGGGGAAGTGTGGGTCGCAGAGAGCGATGGTGAAGTGCTTGGCTGTGTTGCTCGTGATGCTTGGAGCCGGCATGGTGTGTACCGTATCTGTAGGCTGGCAGTGCAGAGCTGGTACCGTAGAGAAGGGCTTGGCAGGCTGCTGGTCCAGAGCCTGGAGACCAGAGCCAAGCAGAGCGGAGTGTACAGGGTCTATGCTCATGTGCCCTTCCCCTCCAAAGTAGGAGAGGCATTCTTCAGAAAACTGGGCTACCGGCTCCAGGGAGAGACTTCTGGGGTGGAAGGGGAAGAGGAAGAGGAGGAGGATTACGAGGAGCCAGGAAAAGGCTGGTTGGGCTTTGCA
Organism: Notoglanidium macrostoma; assembly: GCA_030068235.1. Classification (NCBI taxonomy): domain Eukaryota; kingdom Metazoa; phylum Chordata; class Actinopteri; order Siluriformes; family Auchenoglanididae; genus Notoglanidium; species Notoglanidium macrostoma. The sequence goes on from JAQQZR010000033.1 coordinate 7,242,820, forward strand.
GTGACTAAAGTGTTTGTTAAAGACTTAAATTAGTTTGTTAAAGGTGTTTTGTAACTACAGCTTTAAAGCTTGAACTCATAAAATACTTACATAATTTGCGACGTTACTGATTCTGTAAAATCACTACAACTTCTTCATTTAAAACTACAATGTTTATTTATAGTGTTTATCGTGTGGCTTTTTTTTTTTCTTCTTTACCCTCTATTGAAATTATTTTTATTTCTCCTTATTAAATGAATAAAAATTTCTGATGTCATTTCAGATTTCAGTCTATTTTACTGTAACAGAATAGCGCCGGACTTTCAGGGGTCTTTATGTCTGGAAAAGGTATAAATAAATCTTCTCCGAGACTGCTTTTACTCAGCGGTTACGTTTAATTCTGTAGCATTACTAGTCACAAAATGGTTTTGATCTGAATGCACGGGTTCAAACTAAGCTGTGAAGCTTTAAATATGAAAATGACTTTTCAGAGTCATGTATAGTTTCTGTTTCTCTCCTGCCAGGTAGAGATGTGAAGTCTGTGGTTCTGCTGTGGTAAACTGAGTGACAGCGATAGGCTTACTATAGATGTCAACACTGATAAACACAAATGCTTGAAGAAAAGAGAACAAAGCATGCTGCATGTTTGACTATATATGTTGCAGACATTGTGCTAGCAATTAAACAGCAAGCATATATGTATTTGAAGTTGAAGCATGTGGTTATCGTCCTACCTTAACCGCACACATTAAAATATGTGTGTCACCTACTACCTCATTCACCACCGGATGTTTGTACAGTTATGTATATGTGGTGAGAATGTGCACCTGGTGCAGCAGTAAACTTCACTGTCATGATTTAAAAACTCATCCGTCAGAAACAGAACTGAATTCTATGATCATATTTTCATTACATTATCATTGATAATTATGTCTGTCTGATAGGACATGAGAAGAAATGGCCATTTTCAACTTTTAAAAAAGATCAGTTCGTTTATTCTGCTGATTCTTTTACGTGGCGTGGCGCGCAGATGCATGCAGAATACTGTAATGAATATCGATGGACTTTTTTGTGCTTTGGATGTCACAAAAACCCACCAGATTTGATTCATTGCAATCAGACGTGGCTGCAGGTTTTACTTTTGCACTACACAGATCGCAGACTTGATTTGACTATGAAGTGTTTCTTACTCATTTCAAGGTCGGATTATTTTCTAAATGGGTCACAAGTGAGTGCTAGGTAATTAACATGTTCACAGATTCTAAGGTTACTACTTCAGTTTCTTCTTTCATGTGAATTGGCACCATGCCTTGTTTGTTGTGGGCATTGTTGTTCTGCTGCACTGGAGCCCACATGAGTAAACACCTGCAAGTGTGTCCCCCTAACCAAAGTGTACCTATTATTGTCTTCAGGAAACAGATGCAAGTTCACAGCTCTGGAAAAGTGTGTTTGGAGCTGTGGTCGAGTTTGTCTGCACGATAGGTCTTTGGAGGTGTGTCTGTGTTTGTGTGTGTGTGTGTGTGTGTGTGCGTGTGTGGGCGGGTGGGTTTCGGAAAGAATGACTCTGCATTTCCTGCCCTAATTCGTTCATACGTGCTGTACCAATTGATGCATTGAAGCAGCTGTTGTCCATTGTGTGTGTGTGAATATATAGGTGTGAACATGAAAGAAAGAGGTGAAATGTGGATGATCAGTAATATTCTTTAACTGCTGGTTACAAATAAAAAAATACCATGCTTGCTTTTCCTTGTGCATGAATATATTATATACTGGCTATTATTAATATTAATATTAATATTATTATGCACCAATTTCAGCTTACACTGTGCTCAGCTTTCTCTTTTGTTCTCTCCACTGCTGTCTGTTATACAAACGCATACAACAACCAGCAATACAGCTGGACCTCTGAAAGATTTGCGGTGAGAGGCTGAATCTTAAGAGCAGACAGATGTAAGAAATCAAACATACGCTTTCGTCTTCTCATTTTCCCTTTACCTCACACATACACGTGCGCACACACACACACAAACAGAGATCAGAGGGAGCTCTCTGGGAAACGGTGATTTCCCTGGCCACAGAGTGCAAGGAAGGGTGAGTTAGAGTGAGACCCAGACATGATGCCAACTGTACCGAAACTAGGAAAGGGTTCTGAAAACAATTGTATGCAGTCACAAAATAGCAGGATACATAATAGCAGTGATATGTGTGCTTATGCATTCCATTGAGCACTCGTGACGTTATGTGGTCAGGCTGAATTTCGAGGCTCTCCTCTGTGGTAAAGAGGTCTCAAGTGAGTGCTTGAATGTGTGTTTGGAAGGAAGAAGGCAATCTAGCGCTTTGGAAACACTTTTTCTTGGAAGGTATTCTAGCTTTGTATTGGACTTACTTCACAGGGTGTTTATGGGAAAAATAAATAAAGGGGAAAGACCCAGGTGAAAAAAAACAACAGAATGCTGAAGAAGGTATGATGGCAATGATTAAAGGCCATGTGGGAAAAGTGAAGTGGAGGCTTCCTTGGTTGGGTGCAAGGGCTCTGGAAATTTCCAGCTTGCCATGGTTTCGCCACAGGCTGCGTTTTGTGACGCACAACTGAGAGTAAAAAAGGTTACAAGTCACGTCAAACACTTAAGACACTAATATGTGGTCAAGGAAAGTGCTATTGTGCAAAAATATTCCAATCTTTGCAACTGAATATTTAAAATAACATAAAAAACCCTCTAGTTTTGGCAATTTTACAATGCCTGTAATGTCAAAAAAAGAAAGTGCCGTTGTGTATTTAAAAAAAAAGAAAAAAATCTTTGCAGTTCAGCTTTAAAAAAAAACAAAAAAAAACTGTAAATATTTTAAACCAAAAATCCCATTCTTTGCAATTTGATGAGACCACATCAATATCATTTCCAACTAGGGGGAATGGATGGATGGATGGACAATAAATAAATAAATAGATAGACAGACAGACAAATACATAGGCAAATAAATACATAAATCAATTCATCTGTTCATCTACTGGAGTATCAGTCCATTACTCAGTTGAGAATTTATCTAGCTAATGTTTGTTGTTTTACAATGTGGTTAGAACTGCTTTGTGTGTCCCTTTAAATAGCAGTTGCTATTAATATGATACTCTGAAATTGTCAGTTAGAATAAACTTCAGCCCTCCCAACTGGGTTTGAAAACTGCCATCACCCAATCAGGGACCCCCTTTTACCCGACTGTATCAATATGTCACGCGTTTTCTATACCTCCTTCTTCCTCCACTCCACTTTCAAAACTCTCACTCATTTTTTGCATGACTCAACCACTTAGTTGGTTTCATCTTTCGGAATGATGAGCAAGCTGGACAGGTGAGTGAGAAAAAAAAAATCCCATAATACTGAGAAAGCTAGTGTAAATGCTGCAGAGGTACATCCCCTAAAACTTGCTGTTGATGGAGGCTTCAGGAATTATTAAGCAAAAAATCTTTCAGCATTTAAAATATATATTTTTTAATGAATGGAAATATGTTTAATGATGTATGGCAATGCAATTTTTAAAATTCTGACCTATAAGAAACAGAGGATGAAACTGAGAGTGCTAGATATGTGTGTGTGTGTGTGTGTGCGCGCGCGTGTGTGTGTAGCTTCGCACAGTATAATCTCTATATCGTAGTATAGCTGTTGTTGTTTTGTAGCAGTCCCTACATGCATGAGTGCACGAGGCATTTAAAGTTAAAGAGCCAAACCATAAAGCCACTTACTTGTCCATTTAAGAAATTATCAAACTATTATTTATTGTTATTGTTATTATTAATCATATGTCTATGTTTTATTATTGTTACAAAATTATTTCCTTTAAGTTACAATTTATTAAAAGTCATTAAACAAATCTTAGAAATGAAATGATATTGCATTTATACTCTATTTCAAATTGCATTACATTTACTTGTGTATCAATTATTTCAATACACCTTTGACATACTGGAAATGTTTTCAAATAAAGATCCATAACAATCTTATAATGTATTTTAGCCCATAATATTAACAGTAGTAATAATAATAACTCATGACTAATAATAGTTTTTTTGGGCCATTGTTCTTTGCAGTAGAGTGCTACTGACTCAGAGGAAGTTTATTTACCACTATAAGAACGTACGCTGGGCACGTGGGAGGAACGAGACCTACCTCTGCTTTGTGGTCAAGAAACGCAACAGTCCCGACTCGCTATCCTTCGACTTTGGACACCTGCGCAACCGCTCTGGCTGCCACGTTGAGGTAAGACGTAGATGGACAGATAGAACGGTGGGAGGAAAAGAGATGAAGGATGAAGTCAGTGCAATGCTATTAACCCGCAATTATCTTCGCTAGTATGAAACAAAACGGTATCTCCATCACATGACTGCACTCACACCTGGGCACATCTGCCATCAACACAAACCCCATGCATGGATTTTGGGATTTGTCTATTAAGATTCTGCTTGTATCGCTGATGAATATAGATAAAAATAACAGTAAATAACATCCTTATCATCCTTTTTCCTCCCTTCAGCTTCTCTTCCTTAGCTATCTTGGGGTACTGTGCCCAGGTTTCCTGGGCTCCGGTGTGGATGGTGTCAGGGTGGCATACGCAATCACCTGGTTCTGTTCCTGGTCACCCTGTTCAAATTGTGCCCGTCGCCTTTCTCGCTTCATGTCTCAGATGCCCAACCTGCGGCTACGCATCTTTGTCTCACGCCTCTACTTCTGTGACAAGGAGGACAGTCAAGAGAGAGAGGGACTCCGATGCTTGCAGAGGGCAGGTGTGCAAGTGTCCATCATGACCTATAAAGGTAAAAATAAAAAGATAAAACATATAATTTTTAAAGTTACGCCAGCTTTCTTTGACACTTTGTCAATAGCCTACTGTAAATACATAAGATCAGCTGAATCATCGCTGAGTTATAGTTGGAGAGATAGTTGGGTTTAGAAATACCGGCCAACGTAATTTCATGGAATTTCATAAATAAAGTTATAAGATGACTGTTAAGCCCAACCAGGAAGCTGTCCTGGGGGCAGGCCATGTCAGGGGCACAGCAGGATTGAGTAGTCCATTCACATGCAAAATAAATCCTTCTGAAATAATCTATTAGATCAGTGAGGGTCAGAATGGAGGCCTGAGTTGCATTATTATGACCCCTTAATGGTCGCGGGAAAGCGAAGCTGGAGCTGACTTCGGGCAAGAGACTACACCCTGGGCTGGTATTTTGTTCTAAGTAGAGAACAGAAAAAAAAAAAACAGGAAAAGGGAAGCAGGACTGGTTAAGTTGTCGAAGTGTCTGGCAAAGTTCTTAAAGCAATATTGAATAAGACATTAGAATGAGTTATACTTCGATTATGCGTTGCAGCGGCTTTGTGTACTGTGTGCGCGCGTGTTACTTTGGGGGCCTTTTATATGGTTAGTCCTGGAAGCTTCTTCTATTTTTTTATCCGAATTTCCAAGCATCAGATTGTAATTTTGTGTCTCTGCGCCATATTCTCTCTCCACAGATTATTTCTACTGTTGGCAGACCTTTGTGGCTCGTAGAGAAAGGGCTTTTAAGGCCTGGGACGGCCTTCACCAGAACTCTATCAGACTGTCCCGGAAACTACAGCGAATCCTGCAGGTAAAAATAAAACAGAAAAACAATTCACCTTTACCTAATAATAATTTCAACATTTCAACAACCACAATAATGCTACTTAGTGGTTGGGTGTTAGTTTAAAGCCTCAGACGGTAGAATTTATGGTTAATTTAATGCTTAAAGTTTTAGGATTTGGGGTTAAATTCAAGCTTTAAGTCTTAAGGTTTAAGGTTAGCTTTTGGTTTAGGGCTATGGCTAAGATCGAGTTTATTCTCTGTAACTGGATCAATTCGCACTATGGTAGCATTGTTCGACAAATCATCGGAACACCGGCCTTACACCAAATGACTTTTCAAGGGATTTTATTGTTGCAGACAAATTTCCATCGTTGGAATCAAATCGTGAGAGTTTTGTAAAGCCTCGTTCACACTACACGATTTTAAGGCTGTTTTTGAGTCACCAACAGGTCGCTGACAAAAGCCCTCGATTGGGAGCAACTCCGCATTTGATCGGCGATCAACAAGCGCTATGTGTGAACACTACAAAACTGTGACCAAACATGCTTGCCGACTAGTCACCGACTCTGACCAGATATCTAGCCTGATAAGAATCTGGGTCAGTCACCAGCAAGCTACACCCAATGAGAGTGCAGGACATGAGTCGACAGAAAGAGGCGGGGGACCTCACCTCATCTCATCTCGGCTTACAGGGCAAAAAAACCCTGATGGAGAGCACGGCTGTGCCGCGGTGGACTCAGGAAACTGAGCAAAATGTAACAGAGCTTTGGCAAAAGGACCCATGCCTCTATGATATTTCAAGTGTGCACTACCATTCAGCTAATCAATCCCTTGACCCATATTCATTTCTTTTTCTTTTTGAGTGGTTTTTGGAAATAATCATTGCACAAAGTCATAGCGCTGGTTTTTGCTGGACATCTGTTTTGACACTCCTGTTTCACGTGAGGGTCGCTTCATTTCCTGTCAATTCTTGCGTAACTTTTCATAACCGAATATTGTTTCGTAGCCCAGACGGACCAGTCGTGCTGAAAGATCGTATAGTCGGCGACGCCCTGTTCACACTACACAACCGTCTGACTTGTGATCGGGAATCTCGAGGTTGTGTAGTGTGAACAGTACAGCGATCCGACGATTTCAGGATCGTGTTTATCAGCAAGGCGTCAGAGTCCGGGCGTGTTATCATCATCTCGATTGTTTGGCGTAAGGTAGCCTGGATAGCAGTCCTAAGTCAGTCTTTTTCTCGTCTTGACTTTCTGATAAAATCAACCGTGTTTAACATTATCTTTAGTCTTGGCTCTTGCAACTAGGACCCTGCAAGAGCCCCAGTCTTGATCCAACATCTTGGATAATCACTTGAAATTTGTTTAGGTGTAAGTCTGGTGTAACTTTGTGACTAATGACACACTGTTTTTAGATGTGAGAGGGTGTCAGACTTTAGTCTTTTGAAGTCTTTCAAGTTTCATAGTCTTTTCTAGTGTATGGTTAGCATTAGAAGAGAGCAAATATGTCACAGATTGCAACTTCATCTACTGTGTGTTTATCTCTACAGCCTAGTGAGTCTGAAGACCTGAGGGATGGCTTCGCTCTGCTGGGCCTTTAAGGACAAGAGAGTTTACATGACAAAGACTCATGGTGCTGTGCAAAGAAAATTCCTGAGACTTGAAATCACTGAAACATTAATAATATTTTAATTTTGTCCTAAATAGCATTATTGTTCTGATAAAGGCGTTTGAGGGTGCTGTCTGTGCTACTTTTCCAAAATACTAATAAAGCGTTTTCGTATGACGCGTGTGTGTTCTTTCATTCAGTCATTACGACAAGAAAAAAAAAAGGATTTTGGTATGAAATTTCCAAACCACTGCTTCACAAAAACGATGCGGGAGAACGAGGTGCGCGGATACACCGGGTACTACGGCGTTAACGGTTCCGTTAACCCCCCCCGAGACCCGAGCCCAGGCTGCAGCAAACAAGCGGCTGAATTAAAATCCAAGATGGCGGCCGAGGTGGAATACGAGTCGGTTCTGTGTGTCAAACCTGACGTCAATGTTTACCGAATTCCGCCGCGAGCGTCGAATCGCGCCGTCAGGTAAAGCCGTGATACCTTGCTGAGCCTTGACCTTCATCTTTACCGGCATCTTTCACGCCATCTATCCACACCCTTTACACCCGAGTGCATGTTCAGTCGCATCAGGAATACGCCGATATCGTCATTAATCCTTAGTTTCGTGCTCGCGTGCCGTGTTTATAGTCAGAATCCCCAAATCCATATTGCATGTTTATTGATGATGCACAGGATTTTGGCCTAGAAGCCATTACGTAATACACACGCACGCAAGGAGTAGGGATTGAATGAGTGTAATAGGTGTGATTGAGCTTCTTCCTGTGCCCAGAATTGTGTGATTCTCAGTGTCACGACTTCAATGTGTCTGACATCACGTGGCCCAAAGTCATCATCATGACTCTGAGTGGAGTTAATATAAAAAAACCAGACTCCTTCTCATCAACTCATGATTTCAGTAAACCCATGACCGGTTAAGAGCTTTACTGGAGTGCGTAATCACTAAACAATGTCTTGCTAGTATATTCTGCTTGCTTGCGCGTGTGTCTGTGTGTTTGAAAGGATATTTGAAAGAGAGATTGAGACATCGTGTTTACGTTTTCACCTAATATGCTGACGTCAGCAGTTTCCGGACAATGACTGGACGGCGCTGTTTGTTTAATCCTGTTCCTGGATGCTGATTGGCTCATTCCCAGTCGCGTGGGAGAACTGAGAATTACTCGAGCACGTTTCATTGCTGAGTAATCAATGATTATTGGACAAATCATTCCCAAGGGCATCAGAACGTGACATGTCTCATATAGTAATCTGATAGACCAGACGGAATATGAACCATAAAAATTAAGCGTGTTTTCTTTGGATTAGTTCCTTATTGAAGTGATGACGACAGCAGGTCTCTCATCATGAGATGGTAATCATCACAAGGATAATTATGGCATGTTTTTTTTTTTTTTTTGCCATAACTAAAAAGTGCTCCCACTTTTATTGATATTATCTAAGTGGACGTTTTATAAAGTACACATACTGGTGCACATTGTAGGTAAACAATTAGTAAGGGCGGAAAACCCCACAAAAGACAACAGACCTGGGGTGTTCAGAAGTCGATTCTTTTCCTATAGCATATCCTAAAGTGTTTATTCTTTGTATAACGCTGCGATATGAATACTCGATTCTGATTGGTCAATTTCAGCATTCCACAGTCTGTTATTTCTGTATAACAGACCAGTGCTATGGACCAAATCATTAGCAGAAGAGTTCAATTAATTTTCAAATGAATATTTTTTCATTCAAAATGTCAAATTATTGATTTCTTTAGTAGCCATGTAATAAGTGAGATAATGTACAGCGAGCCGGTCATTATTGCAAAATAAACCCATTAAAGGCGATTCAAGACTCCTCTACTTCACATGAGGGTCCTGCATGAACCTGTCAGGGTTTATTTCATGATAATCCCCTACTTATTAATTGAACACTTTGTCATTGTGTATAGTTTCATTTATTGTTGTGGAACATCCATGAGACAAGTTAGTTCCTTTTATCACTTACATTATAGCAGCTCTAAATAGTCATTACCTAGAAACTGGAACTCAAAAACACCTGTCAGAAAATGTAGGTTACGTTCAGAGTGTGGCCTAGTCTGATTTTTGTTTTTTTGTTTTTTTGCTCATATGTGACTTATTTTTTCTTCTTCTTCTTTTTATAACAGTGTGAACAGCACAAATCACATTGAATTGAAAAGATCAGATTCCGATTTGGGTCACTTTCATATGTGGTCCCAAATCAGATACAGATCTGATTTTTTTTCAATGCGACCTCAGTCTGAACAGTCATATTGGTATTCATGCCACTTTCATGTCGGTCCACTTGACCTTCATTATTATTTCATGCTACTGGGAAGGAAAGATGGAGGATAACATTAAGGAGGATTTCAGAGGCAGGATAGAGAGGTAAAGGACCTCATAAACATTTGGGGAGATGTTCCTGAACAAGCAATATTGGAAGGCACATATCGCAACTGCTCAGTGTTTGAAGAGATCTTAAAAGAAATGGCTGAACGTGGTCATAGGAGAACCTGGCTGCAGTTCCGAAGGAAGGTTAAAAGCAAAACTTAAAGAAACCAAGGACGCAAACCAAATAAGTAGCTGCGGCCAAATAACATGCCCTATTTACAGCGAGCTTGAATACGTCACATGAGACATTCCTTTGTGCATGCAGGTCAGTTTAGGAGTGTGATCTGTTTAGACTAATGTCATATAAAGGCTACATTGAAAACATAGTGTGAACAGTCGAACAAAAAATTCCGATTTGGGCCACTTTTGCCTGCTGTGTGAATGAAGCCTTCCTGACCTTTACAAAGCGCTGACTCCTTCCACTTGAAATAAATGAACTGAAAACCTTGTTGTGTCAGTGAATGTTTTTCTTTGCTAATAACAGCACATTGTCAGCTTGTTTATTATTAAGTTTAACTCATGTTGACCTTTCACCAAATCCCAGTGTATGAGCTGTTACTATAAAAACAATAACATACTAGAACTAGCGCATTAATGTAAACCTATCGTTCATGTTACAGTCAGAACTATTGTCGGAGCTGCGCTGTTCGAGTAAATGAATCCACACCTTCTCATTAGTGAATTCAGCAGTGCTGCGATATGAGGACGTGTAGCCCGTTTGTTAATATACACTGTTTGTCAGCTCTTTCTGCCTTTAGTTGTTGGAAACGGACCACTATAATGTCGGGACAACATGCTGTCCAGATGTTGTTTGGGTGATGCATCATTCTGAGCACAACAGTGACCCTGACATGGGGGTGTGTGTGGAGCTGGCGCGAGTGTATCAAGCACTGCAGTGGTGCTGGGATTTTCAAAGTGCCACTGTTGAGAAACTTCACTGTTGAAACAGACTACGAGCCAAAAATGTCAATCCAGCATCATTCAACTAAAATGTATGAAGGACCAGTTGCATAAAATGATTTCCAATAGGGTTAGGGTTATTTATATAGTCCTAAGTAAGTAATTTTACTGAATCATTACAGAAGTGGCTGTTTTTAATATATAACCGTTAGGTTTAGTTTATGGCTATAAATAAGACAATTTGAAGTGTTTATGTTTTGCTTCATAGTGAAGTTCAATGTTCATTCGCACTAGCACCATTTCATTCTAAACAGATGAGACATTTTCTGCTTTGAATGTAATGTGAGGAGAGTAAACTCATAGTTCTCCGTCCATTCTTCTTTAAACATTTTTCTTTCCCTGGCCAGTTTTTTTTTTTCTTCTTAAACAAGCCGTGTTGTCCGTTTACTAACCAGACCGGAGAGGGTGAAAAGAAAAAAGAAAAAAAAATCTATGATTTGAATGATACGACTTTGAAAACTCTTCCCTTTCTCAACTCCTATCTCAAGCCCTTTAAGTAGTCTCTGGTCTGATGAGTTTTCTTCAGTTAAATAATTTACATAAATGCGTCTGATTTGGTAAACCACAACAGAAGATCTGCTGCAGAAGCTGAGCTGGTTGATGTTTATAAAACTCGAGTCACTCAACTATGGCCATTTTTTTTTTTTTTCCACATGCTTATTGGCTGTGCTGCAGTATTGTTTTCAGTATTGGGTTTAAGTCTGCTGAAATACCTCACTGTGGCTGTGTGTGAACTGCTAGGCTGTTAGTTGACGACCCCGGGTTAGAGGATACTTGTGCGTGAAAAAAGATGATGCTGATACTTTCTACCTTCTCACATACAAGGTAAGTGAGTGGGAAGGGGTATGTAATGAAAAAGTGGCCAGTAAGAATCCGGAGTGCTGAAAAACCCTAACAGAGCTGTGTATGATACATACGTTCATGGAACTACCACGTCAGTCGATACACTTAATAATGAGTACACATGTAATTGTTTGTTTGTGTCTTGCAGGGCAGCTGATTGGAAGTTAGACGCCCCTGACTGGACGGGCCGAATGAGAGTGACGGCCAGGGGAAAAGTTGCCTATATTAAACTAGAGGATAAGATCTCAGGTCAGAGCAAGATGTAGTAGCCTATTGTAGCTGCGCATGCACACACACACACACACGCATATGAAAGTCAAGACAGGTTTGGAAGTCCAATACAGCTACATGAATTTATAAGTGCAAACTTATACAGAAGAAGTAGATATGATCATAGACTGGGACACAGTAAGGAAGACATTCAGTAGTAGCTGAAGACGTCAGTGTAGGATGCGATCATTTGTTTCTTGCATTTCAAAATAGTTTTTTGGCAAAAGAGTTTTTGTTGGCACACACTGAAATAGGAAATTTTGTCAAAAATTATTTCAATGAAATAAAATATTGATTCGTTTTTAATTGGTTTGAAGTCTAGAAGTCATATATATCTATATCTATATATCTATCTATATATAGTGTTCCAGAGTGACTCGAGATTATATATATATATATATAATCTGGAGTCACTCTGGATCTCTAAGTAGGTTATTCTATCTGGCTGTTCTCTGATTAAGATATGGGACCCTTACTCTGTTTTCATTAAAGATATGCTAAAAAATTGGAGGCAGAAATAAATTTTGCAGCATTAAAATATGCTTCAATCGCAACACCTGGAAAATCCTGCTGATTTTTCCAGCCACCATGTCGTCCTCCTTTACCATCACCCGCTTGCTATTTTTAAAAAGTATGTAGTGATCCATATTAACTGCACATCTTACGGCACTAGGGGCAATCTTTAATCAGCTATGTTCTAATCACTGATCCACATCTGGGTCATGCAGGAATGGGTCATCCGGAATGATGAAAAACAAGCAAAGGAGAAATGGAATTAGTTATAGTTTTAAAAAGGAAATAGTTTTTGTTTGAATTTTGTAAGAAAAATGAACGAACGCCACATTCACAGACCATTTACTGTACATGTTGGATCTGACTGGGTGGAGTTACAAACATTAAATTACACATCACGGATTTGCCACCACAGCGTTTTACAACCATCCTGACAGTCCAGCCGTCAAATAATCCATTTAGCAAACACCCATAAGGAATGTTTTTTAAAGCATACTCTCTGTGGCTTTGAGTCGCTGGAAAAAATGATGTGTATCCAGGTGATACTGCCTGGTATTGCCAGGAATTCACATCAGCAACCTGTAGACAAGGGATGCACAATATATCTTTTGTTAATTAGTGTTGCAAAACTCTTATAGTAGAACCCTGCGACATGCAAATGAGTACTCGGACAAAGGAAAAGACATTGGATTTTGTTCGGTGAGGATTATAAACATCCTAGAAGCACCAAAGAAATGTTCTGTTTATGAGGTGATTAAAATAAACTGATTTTGGTCAAATAATCACATGATACACTACCGGTCAAAAGTTTGGGGTCACCTACTCTTTTTCATAGGTTTTTCTTTATTTTTTTTGCTTTCTACATTG
>JAQQZR010000033.1:7267558-7321068 GCA_030068235.1 Notoglanidium macrostoma
CCCCCCCCCCCCCCCCCCCCCCCCTAGAGCGTGTGAAAGCTGCAGGCAGCTTGACATGGCGGCCAGTGGCTGTTAGGGAGGGCACCACTCCAGAGCTCCCTCTAGTGGCTGATAGGGCAGTGTTTGTTCCTGGGTTTGCCCCATCTCTGGACTTTGCTGATGATGACTGCCTCGCTCTGCATCTTGACATCATCACACCTGCCCCTGACAATGAGGACTACTTCATAGCCCCACCTCCTGGCTTCAGAGACAATGTCATCACCATGCCCATGCCCATTCCTAACTCTAGGTTTGAGCCCATGTCCACGTTTCTGCCTATGCCTGAACTTCTATCCAAGTGGCCATGCCTATGCCCATGCCCATGCTCATTTCCATGCCTGAGTCCATGCCCATTTCTAAGCCAGAATCTGATTCCCTGCCTATGTCAGTAACCATGCCCATGCCTCGACCTGTATCCATGCCTTTAATTAAGCCCATGTCTGTGTTCAGGCTTGAGCCTATGCCTGTGCCCATGCATGTGCCCACTCCTCTGCCCACGCCTGTGCCCAAAGCCATCCACAAAGCCATGCCCTCACACCGACTTTGGCCAAATGTAAGTGTGGTGATGTTCAGTGCCAAGTCAGAGCCCACAGGTCCAGGGATTCCAGGGGAGGACTCTTGTGAGGTGCTCCAGAGTAGTGCCTTTGGGAAGGGGTTCTGTCATGGATTTTCCTCTCTCTGCAAACGCAATGCGCCCTGTTTGATCTTTGCCACACACAGGTCTTGCTGCACATGCTTTCAAGTTCACAGTATTGCGCTTCCACCTCAGCTCTCAGGGACTTCAGCTCCCAGGCTGCATGGGGCGGAATCTCGTGGGTGGCCTGTCAAGCCCCATCTGACATGAGTGGCAGCTGATTATGGTTTGTACATCATGAGCTATTTTAGGACTGTTTGCGCTCTCTTAAGGTGCGACATATTGCCATCCTGACAGCCATGGCCCAAAAACCTTCTCCTTCAGACATTATTTAGGATACCTTCTTTTATTCTCTCTGTGATTAATTTGTACTGATTATGTTTTGAATAACTTATTGGCTTTAATTTCATTCTTTCATTATTTATGTACTTGGATTTGAAATTGTCCTTTCTTTTACTGATTTTGCTTTGCAGCATATTATTTGTTTATTTGTAGTTAGGTGTAACATCCTTTTGTACAAACTAACATTTGTTTCAGGTTTCTCAGATTATGAAACCTTGCAGAATTACTGGGTGCTTTGTATCACTGTGCTTTCAGCTGTATACATGTTTATGTCACTCTGGATGTAAATGTATTCTATATAGGCAAAGAAACAAAGAAGTAATAAAAAGACAATCCATACCATAAAGAAGTACATAAAGCAATCAGAGAAGTACATTTCAAAAGTACATAATGTAATAAGAGACGTGTGTATATGTGTGCATGATACCTATAATAGCATGTGGTGTGGAGGCATGCCTTCCTAGGCTCATGGACAGAGTACATCCTAGTACAGAGGTAAGTTTCCTCTCTACAGTCTACAAGAAACAATGCACTGTGACACTGTTGCCTCTCACACTCTCTGTCTCCAATCTTTACTGTGATTTTGTGTGTTTATATAGACACTTACCTTCTGGCGCTTCTATGACTGGTCCCTCTGTTGCTGAAGAAATAAAAAATAAATAATAAATTAGAGATCTTTCCAACAAACAAACAGACACACTGATCGGTGTGGATCTTATTAAGCTATTTAATCAGAAACAGTACTCGGTTGTCCTACCCTTTGGCTGTGCCCAAACAGCAACAAGGCCTGTGCGGAAAAAAAGACGATTTTGCAACAACAGTGAGGAGAACAAATAATCCTTTGTTGACATCAATTAGTGTAATTGGTTTGTGTTGTGCAGTTTGAGCCGTTACCACAGAAACAGTACAGAAACACAATGGTTGGGTAGCAGGCCATCTCTTAGAAGTAGTATGGGATCTATGAAAAAAAGGTCAGGAGTAAACAAACTGTTGGTGTTCCATTTAAAGGAACTTTTTGAATGCTTTGCTGTTACAAATTTCCTACACGTTTTGGTTTGTCTTCAGATACCAATTTCAAGTATTAAGTCCTTTTTTCCCCTTATCAGGGTCTAGATGTCTTCATGTGCACTTTTTTAAATACATTTTTATATACTAATTTTTGTAAACATCACACAGTACAATTCAGTACAGTGATGCAGATTACAAACTGCTCCACTACAGTGTTTATATTCTTTTGCTAGTTATATGTATATCTGTATCTGTCTAGTGCTTCAAATATCCATATCTCTGTCTATATTTGGATTTAAAGACTGGAGAAACGGAGGTAAATGCCAACACAGTTAGCATGCAGGGCGAATTCTGTCTCTTACAGTTCCTCTGCCTCAGCTACATCAGTTGATCATAAATTGTCTAAACCAGAGTTCTGTGTGTGTTTTATTTATTAGCTATTATTTTCTATTTATACCTTTCCATGATATTTTCTGACTAATGTACTTTGTTCTAGTCCCCAAAATATAAGCAAACTAGTGGCGTAATTTAAACCACTAAAATCCTGACCAGGCAGTTACTAAGGATGCTGTAAATGCATTGAGCAGTGCCGCACATGTTAATGCATGTGGTCTTTCTTTTTCCTGCAAGCGTCATATCTGGCACTTCTTTGCACCTGCATGAAAGTAAAAAACCTCCCACTTTTGTGACTTTTTTGTTGTATCCTGTGGGATCCCGATGGAGTCCTGATGCACATGCCTCCTACATAATATATGGTCAGCAGTGGTTCTACTGTGTTCCAGAGTAGAAGGATCCTGCCACATTGTGCATGACAAGATATGGGTAACACTCAATACACAGTATACATACGGGCATCTGTCTGTAGCTGTATGCACTCACCATCCACTTTAATAGGAACACCTGTGCACCTGCACATTCATGTAGTTATCCAATCAGCCAATTGTGCTGTAGCAGCGCAATGCATAAAATCATACAGATACAGGTCAAGTGCTTCAGTTACTGTTCACATCAAACATCAGAATGTGGATCTTTAACTGTGGCATGGTCGTTGATGGGCTGGTTTAAGTATTTCAGAAATTGCTGATCTCCTGGGATTTTCTCACACAACAGTCTCTACAGTTTACACAGAATTGTGCGAAAGACAGAATAAGACCATATTGGGTTCCACTCCTGTCAGCCAAGAACAAGAATCTGAGGCTATCACAGGCACAGACTCACCGAAACTGGACAGTTGAAGGCTGGAAAGAGACAAGATGATTTTCTTTCCATTATTTAACTATCCAGTTAGGGCATGATATCATGTGCCCATGATAGCCTCAGACTCTGGTTCTTGGCTGACAGGAGTGGAACCTGATGTGGTCATCTGCTGTTATAGCCCATCCACCTCAAGAGTTGATGTGTTGTGTGCTCTGAGATGCTTTTCCGCTCACCACCGTTGTAAAGAGTGATTATTTGAGTTACTATAACCTTACAGCCTGGTCATTCTCCTCTGACCGCTCTCATAGCATTTCAGCCTGCATACCACCGCACGGACTTAATAAAATACATTGCTATATGTAGCTTTATTTTATAGATAATAAACATTTTAAAAGCTTTGAAAAAAATATTTTTATAATACTCACCATGAATAGCTTCTCAAAGAAACAATAAGGATTACGATTAGGATGATTTATGTTTCTTATCCTTTATAAATCTGAGCCTTGTAGCTCAGTCTAATACAGCACGCAAAGGAGGGAGAGAAAAAGATGCAAAGAGCATCCATTTATTTATTTGCTTCTTCAAAGGTTTGCTCTGCAATAAACGGATATCAGTTACAGCTGTTATGGTTACAGCTGTACTATCTCTCTCTCTGTCTCTCTCTCTCTCTCTCTCTCTCTCTCTCTTTCTCTCTCTCTGTCTGTCTCTCGTTTGCCTTTCTGGACCATATTTTGGTACAAGGCCTCCAAGACATGAGTTCACACTAAAGAATGTGCTATCCAACCCTCCCTTTTAATGCACCCATTTACACACACTCACACACACTTTTATGAGCAATTTTAGATTTATGCACAGTGAATAAAAACATTCATTGATATTTATACATGTATGCATGCATTCCCATGTATGTGCATTAGTTAATTCACACACATTTTCAGTGTTAAAAAGTAAATATTTCTAAATGCTAACCGGTACCATAGTGAAAACCTCATAACTTGAACAGTGCTCTGTTATAAATAATGGAATCAGGTGCTGCCAGATTGAAAATCTTATTTATGAGCATTATCAGTTTAATGATAGAGAGCATGCATATTCATTGTGCTGTAACAAATGTTATGTTATAGTGAGGTGTGAGAATGCCATAGGTTATAGTGAAATTCAAAATAGACTTGAATACTTACAATTCTCCTTTTGTTGCTCTGTCTAAATCTATCGATCTCTCCTTTTCTTCTCTCTCTTTTTCCTGCTTGCTCCTTTTCTCCGCCTCTCTCTCTCTCTCTCTCTCTCTCTCTCTCTCTCTCTCTCTGTCTCTATTGTTTCCAAAATGACCGAATGTGGGCATTGGAAATGTCCTGCTTGGCAGATGGCTTCATATGAATGACTAACCAGTTATGAAAAATATTTGCAAATGCAGTGTAACAAATGCTTGGTTCTATCTATCTGTCTGTCTGTCTGTCATCCTTTTTGCTTGTCTGTTTGTATCTGCTCGTCTGTCTGTCTATCTGTCTGTCTTTTTGTCTATGCACCAACACATAATTAACTGGCTCTGCAAAACAAACTGTAGTTAGAAGACACACATACTGAAGCCTCTTCGGAAGTCTGAACTCAAAGAGGGAAAGTGCTTGTATATAATAAACTCTTCAGTTACACACTCCGAACACCAGGGATCAGCACAGGCCACCGACAAAAAATCTACGCTGCATCTGCATAATGGTTAGGCTCAGTTAGTTGCTTCCATGATAAATCAGTCCTGACTCCCAAACATGAGATGCATGATTTTATCCCTTCTCTAGTTGTTTATAAGAAAGTAATTTAAAGTGGACACGTCATCTTTCTGGATTCATTAAGAGATTCAGCTCAGTACTAAAACCTACCCATAGCCTACAAAACCCCATCCCAAGTGACATTTTGATTGTTCTTCCCGCAGGTCTGTTTATAAAACCACACACTCATCATGCATATGACACATAACTGCACACAGCATGGTGAACAGAAAAACCAACAGATTGATGGATGAATTCAACAGAGACTAGCATATACCGGTAACACAGTGTGACATAAATGAGCTGCCTTGTTTAGTTTTTTTTCTTCTACACAGGTGTTGCAGGAATGGTGGGGTGTCAGGGTTTTGATAAAGCACACACAAGCGCTACATGCCAGGCTGTAAACACTGCATCATCTCCAGTGTTGTTTATTGGTGACAGCCATATTTATTTCTCACCACCTGTGAAACTGCTTCTCTAGCCCAGAGGAGCACATAGTTAACCTCTCTTTACCAGTCACCTTTTCCTGTACATGTTTCTTGTAATGCTGTGTTCAATTGAGCAGCTGACAAAGCGGGCAGAAATAGACCGATCCAAGCACAGAGCTATTAATGGGGTGGATATTAACATTAGTGCTGAGGCTAAAATTCCACAAAATTGACCAGAAATTAGTGAGAGCGTTGTAGAAAGAACAGGACACACACAGAAACGAGACACAATGAGATCTAAACATAAAATATGGTGTAAGTGTTAGTATTAAGAACTGCTATATGCACATACACCAAAGCTATCAAACTCTAAATAATACAGTCTTCAAGTTGAAGAAGATTAATTTGCAATAATATTCGAATAATTTACATAAAGTGCAAGAGCCTGTGTCTTTGATCATCTTAATAGCCGAAGAGCACATACAGCACCTAGATAGACATAATAAATGCACTCAGAGAGAATACTGAGACTGTTGATCTTTAAATGCTCTCAACTAACCTGAGTATTTAGTAATAAGAAGTTCATTATATCTGAACCTATTTACAGTTAGTTTTACTGAGTATTGTCACAGAAGCTTGAACACAAGTCTCTCCAGTATTTTTTTCCAGAAGTATCCTGCTTCTTTTATTTTTTTTCAAATATTGTTTGCTCCACCCCTGGCAATGTTTCTTCATGTGTCTCTTTAATTTGAGTAGAGAGATATCATTGCCTTTAGCTACCAATGGGCCAGGTATTGGCCACTGTAGCTAAGAATATCCATCCATCCATCATCTATACCGATTATCTGTTAAGGCTCATGAAGACGTTGGAGCCAATCCCAGCTGACTTCAGGCAAGAGACCTAACCTGCATGTCTTTGGGAGGAAACTGGAGCACCCAGAGGAAACCAACACAGCCACAGAGAGAGCATGCAAACTCCACACAGAAAGGGCTCAGTCGGCCGGCAGGTTTGAACCCAGAACCTTCTTGATGTGAAGCAACAGTGCTAACCACTGCACCACTCCGCCACCTGCTAAGAATATTCTTATGAAAAAAGTAGTTGGAAAAATATCAAATTTAAATTTAGAACTGTGGAGGAAACCTTTAAGGGTTCTACATAGTATCCTACAACAGTGTGCTTCCCTATAAGGAAGGGTTCCAAGCAATAGAATCCTTTAAGGAAGCCAAAAACCCTTAGATGTATAAAATCGTCTGTAAAGAACTCTTGAAGAATGCCTTCTCTAAAGGTGTAGTTTCAATGAGTTCAACTGTATGTAGAATTGTAAGAATTGAGTAAGCTTTTACAGAAGAGTACTCTTACTCTTCACTCGTATTTCCTAGTTTCCTCACTTCCCAAGTTGTGTTTCACTGTGTTCTGTTTCAGGTTCTAGCTAGTTTGTGGACACCTGACCATTACGCCTGACCATATGTGCTATTAGAACATTCCATTCCATATTTTGTCCCCCTTTTACAGTTATAATAGCCTCCACTCTTCTGGGAAGGCTTTCCACTAGGATTTTGGTATGTGGCTGTGGGGATTTGCCCATTCAGCCACAAGAGCATTATTGAGGTCAGGCACTGGGGCATAGTTGGCATACCAGTTCATCCTAAAGGTGTTCAGTGGGGTTGAGGTCAGGGCTCTGTACAGGCCATTCAAGTTCTTCTACATCAACCTTGATAAACCATGTCTTCATGAACCACACATTGTGCACAGAGCATTATCATGCTGGAACAGGTTTGGGCCTCTGAGTTCCAGTGAAAGGAATTTGTAATGCTACAGCATACAAAGGCTTATTATACAATTGTGTGCTTCCAGCTTTGTGGCAATTGTTTGGGAAACATGTACACCTGTTTTTGGCTTGTTTTTATTGCATACATTCACAAAATACATATTTTATTCTTTGGCAGCCATCTTGTCTCCAGTCTTCTAAGCATTGTCCTTTTATTTGCCAACATTTGCCAGCAAAATTGTTCATTTTCACCTGTATCGTGTGCATGAGGAAGAAGTGCAGATCATAAGTGCGCATTATAAGTGTGATTGATAGGGCTAATCCAACAGCACATCAGGCAGGGCTCAAATCACAGCATCTATCACAGATTTATTCATAGTCAAGGTCTAGACAAACCTGGAAGAGGGCAAAGCCAGAGAAAGCTTAAACATAAGCATAGGTCAGGATCTCAGTGTAACTGATGCAATACTTCGGCAACATAGGATGTATAAATAGACAAACCAGTCAGGGGTAACATGTAACAGGTGAAAACAATTAAAAAACAGCAAGAGGGGACTTCCAGTTTGGCACGTTGAGATGGCAGCTTATTTTCTCCAACAGGTCTGGGAAACAGCCTTCAAAAAGGCAAACATCAAGGTATATTTTTAAATAATGATTAAAGAGGTTTCTAGAAAACTGTCTACAACTGAACACTTTGGCCCTGTTTACGCTTGGTTTTAAAATGCGTCTTGAGCTTTCAGGTCACAAATGGGTAGCTGAGACACGTCGCCGTTTACACCTGTGTTTATCATGCATCTCCAAGGTGTCCAGCTGACTGCTTTTGTTCAAATTTCGTTACTGCCTACATCACTTCCGCTAGAAAGTCAAAGGTCCCCACACAAAATTATATTAAAACATAAAACCTGCAGAATACCTTCATTATTTTCTTGCACTCCAACCAAATACATCAATGCTCCTCTCTTTTTTTTTCTAGCATGTTGCGCTGTTACTAAAACAATCACAGCATCCAGCCTTAATGACATATGTTCCTGTAGTGTACGTTTTGCAGATGTATCGGGACACATCAGTGTTTACACTACCGTAGGCATGTGGTCAAATGCGTCCCAGACCACCTTGGCAAGTGGTTTGAGCGAATGCGTCTTGACGGTCATTTACACTTGTATTTAGCACTGTCTAGTTGTGATCATATCGCATAAGACGCATTTTAATAACAAGTGTAAACGGGGTCATTGATGATAAGGCACGACAACATAGCTGAAACAGCTGTAAAGGGCCAAATTTCAGGTTCTCCCCGCAAATAAACTCAGGGACACCAGATGTGCTCACAAACAACAATGTACTGATATTAAGCGTGGCGAAGTAGAATCCATGAACCATATAGCAACAGCTTTTACACTGCCAAGCAGACGTGGAAACTAAGCTAACTGACCAAGAGGACCTGTCTCCCGGAGATACTATTCAAATCCATGGCATCTTTGAAGAGGCAGAGAGTAATGACATGACAATTTCTGGAAACCTCATAGAGAGACGCGTTTGGTTTTTCACAAGACGTTTAACATAAAATAAAGCCCATAAACAGGGTAATAAGTACAGGAAACAATGACCATATAAGGAAAGAAAGGGACAAAAATGAAGTAGCTGGTGTATGTAATTCTCATCTTATTATTCAGTTATTCATTTCACAGAATATTGTAGTAACTATAGAAAAACTAATAATGTAGGAGTGCTGTTAGCAGATTGAGGAATGCGTTTATGGATATAAAATGATCACCAAATTAGCCCAAGCTAAAAGTTGCATTAAGCTTGTCTTAACTGCTGTATGTTTAATAATCCAAAAGCTAAATATAACCAATTTAAATTATATTTATCCTGTGTTAATTCTCCCAAATTTGATGTATAACAGGTGCCATCTTTAGATCTTTGGATATCCTCAATAACCACCCACTGAGATCTGATCTCCAGTAATGATATCACTTCTTGATTTGCCTAGAGAGATTATCAGCTTCTCACTGTGGCAAGGCAGCACAATGAGTTGCCAAAAGGTTTATCACATAAAAGTTCAATTTATAGTTTAGAGCCAGTGAAGGTTCAGTGGACAAAGTGTCCAATGACCCTGCAGCTGTGTGTTCAAATTAATGGACTGCCAGAAAACAACTGTTGCTCTCTGATATAATCTCCTCAATATTACCCAAAGGGTTTCTCAAAAGTTCTGAGGATACTTGAGGTTTGAATAGTTGCACATGTATTATGAAGAAGTAATATTTTATGTTGTAGTGTAGTAGTAACATATATGACTTCATCCATCCATCCATTAACTATACCAAGAGTGTTATTGACATTGAACACTTGTACACTTAATTACATTCCCAAGGGGGAAAAAACTTACATTAAAGCCTTTATTACATTTTTCATTATTATTTAGTACTCATTAAAAATCTTCTCTCATCAAACCAATGACTGTATGTTATACATCAATCAAATTGGATTAATTTGGCATCCCATCATTTAGGTTTAGCATCCAATCAATGTAGAAAGCTATCAAGACCAGTGTGTTTGTGATCTCCTGTGACCGTCTCATACTACTCAATGTAGTTAACACTATAGCTTATTACCTATTTCACACCGCCTTAGTACAATATTTCAATTTGCTGGCAAAGTCTGCTATAAAATGAGGTGACTCCTTTACTCTCCAAGCAGGCATGAAATCCTTCTAGTTAGAAAAGGCATGCTAAGCATTCACTAATGTGCTAATGTAAACTGGCTAGATTTCACTGTTAACACACATCTTTGCTAACATCAGGTTAGACTAGCATTGATTCCAGTAGCCAAAACATATTGGCTAAGCAGGAAGTCAAATTCTTGCTAATTGTTTTGTTACATGATACTTTTTGATGAATTTATTTGCAAGCTAAGTAGCGTTAGTCATGCCTATGACCAGCAGAGATTAAATTAAGTTTTCAGGCCAAAATGGTGGTTGAATGTAAAAAAAATAAAACAATTTTAGAAAAGTAATAAAAGTTATAAATAAAATAAAAAATTTTAATATTCGAGTATGCTTTTGACTGGACAGTTCTACTTCTAACTGATTTTGATTTAATTGTATTCACACATCTATGCTTTCACTTAAGTAGAAGTTCTCAGTTCTTTATCCACTCCTGACCAATAGTGTTTAATAAATCTTGTCTTAGACAGTTAACTGCATGGCACGAAAATGCTTGTTCAAACCCAGTAAACATTATGAAGCATTACTCAGGCATAGCTGAAATTGATGATGATGTATAATGTTTAATTTTAATACTATTATTAGACTATTAAATTGCTGAATCATGTGTGTTCTACGTTTTAATGAAAGCGCATTCAGACACGTTGATCTGCTGAGACCTGCTGATCATGTATCTTTTTCTTGGCCTCAGTCAGTCAGTACCTCTTGGTACCTCTTTGTATCATCAGCCATATCTTTTTCTTCATTTGTCTGTCACTCGATACTTCTGTTGACTCTGGACACTATTTGTGCCACATGCTGTGTACTGGCATGAAGCTGAGAACATTTTTGTTCTGTATGAAGTCTGTAACGTCTGCAGGAAATTCATCATGTCTGTGTTTTGGGTCTGAGTCCAGTGTAATGTTAAACCAGAAGTCAGTCAGTCTGACTGAAGAGAATCCAACATCATTTCTTTACATATCAGTTTTAATGGCTGTTACATTTTTTTTACTGTTCAAGAAAACCTGTGACACACACATAGCACACAGTTCCTCAACAATGGATGTATAGTACCTGGGACTTGTTTAGATTTTAAATCAATAAAATCATATATACGAATTGTATGTATTAGTGTATGTATTGAAAATAGACAAACTATATTAGGTTACGGATGCAACCAAATACAAGTTGTTATTTGCATTATTTGGAATGAACAGATCAATAAACGTATACACATACGGTGCTTTGAACGTATACACATATAAATATGGACAGAAAGCACACTCTTTAATTTTTTTCTTTAGAAAGCTTGTCAGAAATTTCAGCAAGGGATTTGGTTGAGACTAGAGGTGTGCATTAAAAGATTTCAGGAGAGAGAGGTCTGATTAAGATAAGTGTGCAGAGTGCATGTATATATGTATACAGATTATACATACACACACATGGTGCAACAGGTGTATAATAATGCATGATGCAATTATAATTTTTAATAACTGCCTGGTCAGGGTCACGTGGTTTAAATTATACTACTAGTTTGATTATATTACAGGAAACATAACTAATACAGTTCATTAGAAAACACTATAATGACAATGCTGCATTTTTTTTTTCAAGTATTACCAATATACGTAATGTTTATAGGAGCAGAACTTGTGTCGTGTTTGTGCACAGCGATGCATGTGCATTTTTCTTTATATATATATTAATATTGTAACAATAATATTTATTTATCTGAATTAAATCACCTTTTTGGTTTAAAATGTACAAACATCAGCCATTTTTATTCTGTCAAGAAAAAAGAAAATTTTCTTAGCTGTCAAGTTAAAATAATCAAATAGGCTCCTGAAAGAACATTGGTAAATGGTAGCGTGAACATGACGTTAAACTGTGTAATATCTGTGCTTCTGAAAAGCACCTAAACACAATACGTTTGAGCATAAAATTTGGCATTTTATGGGAACCACTTGTCATGTTATTAAGTCTAATAATAAGTGGATTCAAAATTAAAACAAAAAAGTTATAACTTTAATTTTTGTGCCATAGGAAAGGGCAGAGTAGATTGCAGAGAAGTCTGTTTACTCTGTAACATGATAAGCTGTGGTTTTTCTGTTTTTTAACTTCGAGAGAGAGAGAGAGAGAGAGCGAGAGAGAGAAAGATGCTGGTGAGGGAAGAGTTGTTTATAGCTGCTATGAGAGAAGTGATACAGGAACTAACTTGTTTTGTGACTGTTCTATAACATTAACTGTATAAAAGCTAGAAATGGAAAAAAAAATCGAAAAATGCAATAATTAAATTGTCATATTTATCCACAACAGCACACTTAATGTTTTATTACTTAATTACTATACTGAGCTGTGCAGACATTTCCATTTTTAATTGATTTTAATCAAATAAGATTATAGCATTATCTAGAGTTAGCAGAGAGAGAAAGAGAGAAGTAGAGCTTGGTGATCTGACCTCTGATATTTGTGATTTGCTCTGGACTGAACCTTTAGCTGACTGTACTGAACTGACACATTGCCATGTTCCGTGTGAGAAATGAGGTGAAATGAATCAATGGGTGCGTGAAAGAATGAAGGAGGCAGTGAGACGGAAAAGCAGGGGGTAGTGACACTGTGAGGGAGTGCAGGTCAGGACAGTATGAGGTGCTGATGTGTTGGACAGTGTTAGATGGGGCTGTTACTATTTCTAGAAGCGACTCCACTGAGGTTTGCAATGCACCTCACATTCAAATACAGCGCTGATGGCGAAAGTGCCAAAAGAGTTTAGCTCAGAAATGAATCAAGAAATGAACTGAAGAAGAAATACAGTGTTTCAGAATGACTTGAAGAAAACAATAACAGCAAAGTTGCTTATTGGAGGCAAATGACAGGATGTGAGTGGAACTTGAATATGCAGCTTGATGGATTGAGGCCAGGAATTGGGAAATTGGACTTGGTTTCACATGTCTGAAGCGTGCGACTAAATCCCTGAGCAACATTAATCTGATACCTTGGATGTGTTTCTGTGTTTAGTAACATTTTATAACACATTGTCCTAGACAGGTTGTTTGTCCTTCAGGTCTTCATGGACTATTTTTTTCACAGTGATTAGAATTTATAGTGGCAGTGTTTAATAATGTTTGCTAATGCCAAATAAGAAAAACTTTTTTATTAGGATATTTCACTTCAGACATTGTAGACATAATTGAAGTTGCACTCCATACATCAAACATTTAAGAACAAACTCACAGTTGTTCTACACAGGTTTTTCGGTACAAGCTTCACTGAGAAGTTCAGGAAAATATTGCACATTGTTTAAGGATAAGGTTAAATAAATCTCTAACGTACTAGTCATCTCAAAAATCTCAGGTATCTTAAAATTCCATAATTAAAAATAGACATAGTCTTTGACTATTCCAGTAATTCTAGATGTGCTGCACTGAGCAATGGTGTCTACCAGATACTAGGAACCCTTTTAGAGTCAGTTTACATGTTAAACAAGCTTGTAAATTCCTCACTATTAACACTAGTTGAAGCTGTCAAGTATGTTTCCTGCCATAGTCATATTTTTATTGTTTATCCGGTTGGTGTATCCGTCAGTTATACAATTCAATTTGCAATTTGATAGTTGCAGCTAAACAAGATGTGTAATTTCAACATGCACGAAGTTTTACTTCTTCTGTTCATCATATAACATCCAAAAGTCAAAATGCCATCCATCCATTATCTATGCCGCTTATACTTTAGGGGTCACAGAGAAGCTGGAGTCAATCCCAGCTGACTTCGGGTGAGAGGTGGGGTACACCAATCTATTGCAGGGCTAACACAGAGATGAACAACCATTCACACTCACATTCACACCTCGGGGTAATTTAGAGTTACCAGTTGACCAAATCTGCATGTCTTTGGACTGTGGGAGGAAACCAGAGCACCTGAAGGAAACCCATACAGGCATGGGGAGAACATGCAAAGTCCACACAGAAAGGTTCAGGTTTGAACCCAGAATCTCCTTCCTGTGAAGTGATCCACAGTGCAAAGTGTTGATTTTACTAAAAGAAATTTGTATAGAAATGGATCACCTACATTTATTTGACCCAATGTGCCACATTAATTTTAATATTATACATATAAATGCTACTGTGCACAGTTAGTATAATCTGAATTAGTGCATAGTGGCCACGGCAACTCTGCAGAGTGCATTTCCATAAACCATCTGATTATACTGTAGATTCATATTTTAAATATTGTTATACGTATATTCATATATCAGCATGGATTACACTTATACATAACAGTCACACCACTGTATGATGACGTTACTTTATACAGTATATTTCAAAATATAAACCCTAATCGGTATGAAATATATTTTTGGACAGCAGCCTCTCTTTCTATCTTTCTCTTTTCCTTTCCCTCTCTATGTCTTTATCCATTCCTCCTCCTAGTATCTTCCTGGCTTCCTCCTGTGCCTCCTGTTGCCTCCTCTTCTCTTCCTTCTCAGTTTTTAAAAGCCAGGGTCCCCCGAGGTAGGAGAGGACCTCATCAGGCATGGCGCGTTGCAAGGGCAGTGGGTGCAGCAGTCTCCTGAGCAAAGTGAGAGCTAAAGTGCTTAAAGTTTCAAACTGAGAAGGTACAGCCACTGCCTCCTCCTCCTCTCCAATGTCCCTTCCTCTCTTCTTGCTGTCCATTTGCCTGTTCTGTCCCATGTCCCTCTCCTCCTTTTCTTTAACGTTGTTGAACCAGTTACTGTATTGGCGGTAACCTAGGTCATCTGATGTGCTCTCCTCCCAGGGGAAACAACTGGTGAGCAGGCAGTATGTGAGGATGCCCAGGGCCCAGCTATCCAAACTGGGCTCCACTGGCATCCAGGTATGTTCTTCCTCCTCTTTCGGCTGGGTTCCTGCACTTTCTTTATTCTTATGCTTGGCCTGCTCGACCTCAGGCACGCAGAAAGGGGATTCGTACCAGACAGCACGCACTTGGGTGCCGTGAGGACGTACGAGACCGAAGTCACCTAGTTTGACCCAGCGACAGTTTGGGGCACAGAGGAAGATGTTCTCTGGTTTAATGTCACGGTGCACAAAGCCTAGGGAGTGCAAGTAAGACACAGCACCACTTAACTGGGACATCACACTCTGAGCCTGTTCCTCGCTCACCCCCACCTAGAAAGAGAGAAAGAATAAGCAATGCATAAAATAAGAGGAACAGATGAAAAAACATTAAGCTAGAGAAATCCTGGAAATTCAATATTCTATGGCCTCTGTGTATCCGTAGATATCAGTGGGCTGATGACAGGACCAGATGTTTTTGCTGTGGAGTAAGAACACATGTACCGTATGTGTATACGCCTGTGCGTGTCCTGGCCTCTTGCTTCCCCGAAGAAACCTTTCAGCGCTACCATTCATCTTAATGTAATTACATCACTACATGTGTCTACTGTCGAACTTTATACATGACATATTAGATGTGGTATATCCCAGTGATAGAAAACACCAGGAGACTAAATCATGTCCAAATGTGTTAGAGTATACTTAAGTAGAATTTGCAAATAAGCAAAACAAAATGCAACCTGAGTCTGAGCAGAATCTAAATTACACCTAACTAGCTTTCATGTTTGTTTTTTTTACACTAGGAATAAATAGACTTAGTTTAACTCACGTCTGACACAATGACATCGTAGAGATCTCCATAGAGAGCAGCCTGCTGAGCGAAGATATAGTGGGAGGGCGTAGAGAAAAAGATTCCAAGGGCACGTGTGAGAGACGGATGAGTGCAGAAGGAGAGGGAGAGGTTGTATTCACGCAGAAAGGTGTGTAGACTCGTAGAGCACCGAGGGAAGAACTTCAGTGCCATAGGTGTGCCTGGAGATCATGGAGGTCAAAGATTAACCTAAGAAATGTACCTTGATTTAGAACTGACTGTGAAATTTAGCACCTCAAGGTTTTTGGCTCAAAGATGGAAAATATCTGACTTATTGTACAGTATATTTTACCTCAAAAAGTTAAAGTTAAAAATGAAATCCTGCTACATGACATATGCCTATGGTGCAAAATCAAGAATAAATTTTGCCATGATCCTCTCAGTCTCCAGACCTAATTTGTAGACGGGATGCATGACCTGGCAAAGTTGTAACAGATGTGTCAAAGAGAATAGACAAAGATTGACCAAGCAATTAGATATGCTGTATTAAAATTGCAAAGATTCTACAGATGAAAGTCAGCAGGACACATACAAAAAGGTTGGCGACAGTTCTAAAGGATGAACATATAAGAGTACACTATGTGGAAAAAGGTTTGTGGACATCTGAACATAACACTCATATGTGCTTCTTAAATGTCCCATTTCACGTTTAATCCCACTTTTGCTCTTATAAAAACTTCCACTCTTCTGGGACGGCTTTCCACTAGATTTTGGAGTGTGGTTGTGGGGATTTGTGTTCATTCAGCCACATGAGCATTAGTGAGATAAGACACTGATGTCAGGTGAGGAGACGTGGGGTTCCCATAGGTGTTCAGTGGGGCTCAGTTCTTACACACCAACATTGGCAAACCATGGAGTCTTCATAGATGTCGCTTTGTGCACAGGGGCATTGTCATGGTTGAACATTTGGGCCTCTTAGTCCCAGTGAAGGAAAATTGTAATGCTATAGCATAGAACAACATCCTAAACAATTGTGCTTCCAACACCATGGCAACAGTTTGTGGAAGGACCGTATACTGGTGCCATGGTCAGGTGTCCACACACTTTTAGCCATATAGTGTATCTATATGACATTCAGAACGGGTTACTTTTGAACTGATAAATTTTTTTACTATTAACATCCTAACATGCACTGTTTCACCATTAAAGTCAGACTTGACTTGGTATAAATGAAATGTTCTGATCCTTTTCATTTTGAGATAAGATTGAGATAGATTTGCATGAGCAAATATTTCATCAATGCATGGTCAAAACTGAGAGTTATTTCAGCTGACTTGAAAAAAATAGTTCAAGCAATTACAAATAACTTTTATTTGCTCTTCGTATTCTTTAAAGCAGGGGTCGTTAACTGGGACAGTGTTTCAGCAGATTGAACTGAATTACAGGGACAAATACTAGAGTAGAGCCAATAAACATTTTAAAAATCTAGCTGTAGTTCAGTGACTCTAGATTTCAAAACACGGCTCGTGTAGCAGATCCTTTGGTAAGGTTTATCCACTTACATACATTTATGTAAATTCTTATCTGAAGGACATTCATCAGACCACAGACTAGCTTCAAGGCTAAAACCTTTAGTTCAGAAAGAACTTTCAGAAACCTTTCCCAGACGTTTATAGATTTTTCTTTTTGTTTACCGTCTCTGGTCTGATTAGTGAACTCACAAGATGGTTTGTTTGAAAAAAGTCAATGCCGGAAACACTTCGAACAGGGAAGTACATGTTTATTCTCTCTGTGCCAAGTTCAATACACACATCTCGTCTGTTGTGTCTGTTAAGATATTTAAAAGTTGCATGAAGCACCAGTACAAGACAAAACACAAGCTCTTCCAACGGTCTTATTTATAGTGATAAACTAATCCTTAATGGTGAAGCATTAACAGATATCTGTTTGTCACCATTCAGTCTTTCAACCCTTTCTAAGCAAGGAATTTTATATAACTCAGCCTTCATAAATTTTACTTGAATAGCCATGGTCTAAAGGATTACAGTGTGGTGTGTTTTCGCTTCTATCACCAACCTCTCTTTTTGTGCACAGCCAGCATGACTTTGCCGTACGACCCCTCTCCGAGCTTCTTGATTACTCGAAAGTGCTCTGAGGTCACCATCGACGTCATACACTGAGCTGTGAGATAGCATAACTCGTCCAGATCCCGTGCGGTGTCCTGATAACAAAGCCGCACACCACATATTCTGTGTCAGTTCTCAGTAGGTGTTGGTCTGACAATGTCAACGTGGGGAAAAAAAACCATACAGTCTATAAGTGTGTGTGTCCATATGGGATTTCCCATGCATCAGTCAGTAAACTGGCTTGTTCCACTGTAACATCAATCAGGCAGGGAACATTGCACATAACACACAATAGCAGTAGCTTATTAACGCTTACAGCTGCTCAAAATAGTCACCACAGGATTTCTGCTAATCTTCATGTAACATAAAACTCATTGTCTAAACCTGACTATATTTATCACTGACCTTTCCTAAGTAGAATTCTTTTTTATATATATATATATATATATATATATACCTATGGGTTGATAACCGTTCATTTAAGGATGTTTGCCATTCCGACATATCCCTTACAGTGTGTATTAAGTGTATTCAGCAGCATTGCTCCCCAAAGACCACACACAAGTAGCATACCGTCTAATTGGTTGGCTTTAATTGGTATTTCATTATTAGCGAGTTTGAATACGAGGGAGACTGCAGTGTGTACTGCAGACATGTAGTGTGTTCAGCGTTGCTAGGTTGTGCAAAGTGTTCGATGCAAGCTGTTCGTCCCTTGCTGATAGGGTCTCCAGAAGTAGCGTTTGATGCACTGCCAGACGCAGATGCACATCCCGTAACTCATTGCATTTTCCATGTTAGCTGGATCTCTGAGATCTAAAATAAGGCTGAAGACCGATTTGACCTGGTCAAACTTCACAAACTGTCAATACTGACTTTCTTTTCATATATAAGCTGATTCTAAGACACTACTCTTTTAGTATACTTGATATAGAGATGCCTTAATAATTACTAGATCTCTAATATGTTTTTTTTTTATATGTGATGTGTTTTTAATCCTTTTATTTTGGAAAGTCCAAACACAGAGCCAGGTGAGTATTTGGCAAGGTAGCATTTATGGAGTCATTTTGTTACATATCATATGGCCTTTTTTAAAAAAATAATGAGCTAATTCTAGAGCACTAATTTTCTTCTAGTATATTTGATATGGCTGAGTCTTTACAATTATATTTATCTTCATATGTAGTTTTAAGTTTTATTGGAAGGTCAGAAGCTTGGTATATATTTAGCAAGGCATGTTAGTGGCTTTCCTCTAGCTTCACAGCTCTTACACAGACGTGTAATTACAGAATTCAGAAAATACGTAAGAAATAAAGTATAAAGCTTGTTCCAATTTAAATGGAAATTCAGAAACCCACAGCTTCATCAAAACCCATCCCATAAAAGACTTGATAGATGAATAGAATTGTACTATTGATTCCCACTGAGATAGCACTGCATTGTATGTTTCTTTCACCTGGTAATGTGAATGTATTATACCTTTAAATCGCATTTAAGTGGACGATGGTGAGCTTTAAATCAACAGACCTGAAAATCTGGCTTTAAAACCAAAACTGAACTGATGAATCTTGGTGTAGTACTGGATTTTAAACCACACATTAATAAACTTACTTCTTATCTAAGCAATATAGCACAGTTGAAAGTGTACCTCTGGTTACAAGATGCCAAGAAAATGATCCGTGATCTCACTGATCTGTAAGCTCACATTAGACCAGTTGATCACTCTACTAGCTGCCTGATTTATTTAGGAAATATAATTACTTGTTTTTTAAATATTTTAATATTATAGCCCACATATATCTCTGAATGTCTGATAAACTATATTCCAGATCATGATTTAAAATTATCTAGATTATCTAGTGCTAGCCTTCTTTATATTCCACATATGAAACCTTACCATTAAACATTTGTTAGTCTTCGTCTATCAATGAGTAAATAAAAAATAGTAGCAGCTAAAAAACATTTTAACTGTAGCATTTAACTATCTTTTGTTGTTTTCCTTACATTTCCTAGAATGGTACTTTTATATTACTTTTATATAGCTGACTATCTTACTATTATATGTTTGATTTTGTTTGGTTTTGGTTTTGTTTACTTTGGTTTTGTTTACTTTAATGTGCTTTGAGCAAAAATAATATAATAGATGCTATATTAATAAAGTGCATGCTTAATTTCTTCTTCTTCTTCTTCTTCTTCTTATTATTATTATTATTATTATCATTATTATTATTAAAGATTAAACATTCACGCTCTTAAATTAATGAAATAAATCAAAGGGGTGAAAGACGTCCGCTTGAAGACTGCTGGTGTGGAATCACAACCTCAGAGAGAAGCAAAAGTACTACCCTTAGTACCCCTTACCCTGCGTTTAAACTAGTTTGGACTACATGAAAGCAGAAGATGGTGAACTACTATAAATTATACAAAGCGTCTTATAATGGTACATTTCAAATATGTAAATAATCAAGTTGACAGTAAAAATGATCGATTTGATGACTGTCTGATGATCAGCGGTGATCTTCTGCAAGGTCTGTAATGTAGTCATTTTTAGTTCCTGCTTTTTTCAGCAAAAAAACCCTCTTCTCTTCTTCTCTGTCTTCTCTTCAGCGAATGAAATGCATACTCAGCAGGGTTTAAGGCAGATCGTTCATCATGAAAAGGTTTACTTATTTTAATATTTCTGATTGATTATTATTCTTACTATACATATATATATTTTTTTTTTTATTTATTTTATTTTATCCTACTGGTTGTCTGCTTTACCAGCCCAGACTAATGAGGCAATCTATGAAATATTCTGGTCCCCGGAAAAGTTTCTGATTCTGGTATAAACGTGGTTGAATACAAAAACCATTGCACAGAATCTGACTTGCAAGAGCCTACCTACATAGCCAAAACCACAAGAAATTGTCACTGTCCTTTACATTTTGTCACATCCACTTTTGTGTCAGTGCACCTGTCATAACATCACATGCTGCTGACCCTGCCGGCATTTTGTCCCTGTAATATAATACACAGCAAGTCCCGTCGGTATAGACACTGTGATGCCTTTGTAACACCTTCTGCCATGTTTTGGTATGGCAAGAATCATGGTGATTTACTTCAATCAATATATCATTTGCCATCCTCTCACGTCAAGTCTAATGCGCATACTAGTGCTTTATTATACGGTCGTTTTATATGAGGTAAAGGATCTCACAAGGTTGTTATCAGAGTGTTTACAAGTTTTAAACAATTCAGTCATTCATACACAGCCTTGGTTACTGGCTACGACTGCAAACTGATTACTACTACTACTATTACTATTACTACTACTGCTACTACTACTAATAATAATGATAATTTTATGCAGATTTTCTCTAATCTTGCAATTCTAAAACAAATTTAAATAAGGTTTAAGAATGAATGAGAGATAGACCCTTAAATAGTAAGAGAAAAGAATTCTACTTACAGACATGGCTGAATAGCCAGATTAGGTGTCTTAGAAAATCTCTGCACGTATTCACTCTGTCCTGTCCATTTGTATGGGATTGCACTTTTATCTACTATCTAATTGTAATTACAGTGGACCTCAGTGAGTATACAGCTATCAGCTATGTTCTGGAATGACTACAAATGTCTGAGTGTCTACTCCTGCCAGTCTGTTGTACCACGCATCCAGCAGTGTGTGAGTGTGTGTGTGTTTTTATAGGCCTTTGATTGGTGTGCTCTCTAGCTCGTTGGTCTGTCTGTCTCATTAGGCCCCTACCCATCCCACAACTTCTTGTATTTGCTTGTGCTGCCTTTTACTGCATAACACTCTCTCCCTTTCTCTCTCTCTCTCTCTCTCTCTCTCTCTCTGTAAATTCTCTTGGCTGCTTTCTGCATCATAACTATGACATGTCCCTGTATGTCTTGCACACACACACTCACTCTCATTACTCTCCTAATCTCCTCTCAAGTTTTCCCCTCCGCTTTTATGTCACCCTCTCACTCTCTGCTGTCTCTGTCACCCTCTGAGTCTTAGTCAGTGAATTCCTAACAGTGGTTTGGCTTTGAGTTCTAATCAGCAGCATTCCCGATTAAGCATGACTGAAATAGATAAGAAGATATTTCCCCAAGAAAGATTAATTAGACTTGGGTCAGTGCTCTCCAGGCTCAGTGTGTGTGTTAGTGTTCCACCCAAATTCAATAATCAAAATTTTGATCCATTTTTTAATACGCTAATGATACGTTGATATTTTTGATTTTGACTTGAAAGCACTCTGCAAGGATTTCACTGGTGTTCTTGCAAAGCTTGAGCACCAAGACTATTACTTTAAATTTACTCTGGTGTCCAAAACTTACACCATGACCTAAAACTTGGAATCAGCCCAGTGATAAAAAGCAATCGTAAGTAAATTTGCTTTCAGGGGATGGAAGGAAGGGGATGCAAGAAGATATAATCCATTTTGCATTTGTGTGAAACACTGTGACATTTTCCATGCATTTTTCAATTCAGTGTTTGGTGAAGAGAAAGTCCAAGAAAAGAACAATCGGTAAAGTTACATGAATCAACAACTTCTGCATTTCCAGCCTGTCTCCATTCCACTGGCTTCATATTTACTCCCTGCTTTAGAAAAACGTAAGGCATACTAATGTTTTCCTTGGCATTAGGCTTAGCACTGCAACCTAAGGCTATCAACCCTATCGACTCCGCTGAACACGGACATTCTGTAATCGGTTTGATTGACAAAATGAACAGCTGAAACTTTCACAGAAAGTCTCATTACAGCCATCTGCTGGACTGGAGCCAAACCCTCCTCTTGTGTCAGCCAGCTTTCACTCTGCCTACTGCAACCCCTAGGCCTTCACCTTCTCAAATGGATTTCCCATGGTACAAACTTGGCCAACTGTAAGTAACACAAGGCAAACAGTCCCTGTTATCACAACCGTGGTTATGCAGCTACTTCCAGCTGGCGTATTGTTCATCAAGTGGCCATGGCAGCATCAGTCTGTTTGTTGATCCTCTAAATCATAAAGCAAAGAGTCATTAGAAATAGTTACATGATGTTGATGGAAATATTTTGGATGTTAATGTCATATGTGAGAACTATCCCAAGCAGTGTTAAATAAGTGAAAAGTACATCGTTGTTTATGGTGATAAACACTTGTCTTAGAATTGGCATTGATACTGGAACTGAATATGTCTCTTCCCACACAATGGGAATTCCACCAGACATTCATGTTACTTCTGTTTTTTTTAGTCTATGATTCTCAAACCCCAGCATTTCTCAAAGCACTTCACATATTCTGGCCATTTAACACACTTTCACCTCTCAGCAGTGAAACAAGAAGAAATATGTTGTGCAAAGGTTTTTCCAAAGTTGTTTCCAGCTGTTGTCCAAAGACTTGGACTCAGGATATATATAGAAATGTACATAATTTCTCAGCTTGAAAACATTTCTGTGTAGAAATACAAAAACATTGCACCTCTCATTTTAAAGAGAATGCAGAAAATATACTTTTAAATGCATTAACCTTTTTGCAGCCCTCACGTTTTGCCCCAGTGGACATAACTGGAGGGGTTAAAACACCATAAACATGAAAACATTACATAATTCCATGCTTATATATATATTTAAATTAAATTTGCCTCTGCTAGATCACTTTTAACAATGAAAGTTTAATCCGTTTTTGTGTAATATAAGCAATGATCTGCAGCACATCTGTGGCATGAATCATGTTTTTGTTCTAAAACTTAAGTGAAATCAGGTTTTCATGACTATTGATAACTAATGTGCTTGACTGTTACTCTAAACATTTTTTTAATCTCAATTGTGTTCTATTCAAAGTAGTCATGGCTATGACTAAAGTCAGCTAATCAAATTTGCATTGATTATTATTATAATTTTTTTTATTTCAGTTATGCTTACGCAACAGTGAATTACATCCACTTCTGAAAGAATCTGAAAGAATATCATGTAAAGCAGAACAATGTGTGTGCATTCACGTCTACGGTAGACAGAAATAGAATAATGAACCTGGGTGCTAGAAAAACGAACACCGTTTGGATGTGCACATCTGTCTACACAGCACATGATGAAGAAAATCTAACAGTGAATGCATTACAAGTATACCTGCTGCAGTTGGTACAGGTAGAAGGTGTTTTATTGTCCGTTGTTGGTACGCACGTCTGGCAAAGCTTCCCCTTTTTGCCACCAGCTGCAATCTACAATGGTGAAAAGTCTTTGTTAGAAACTTCTAAAACGTTGACAGGTGAACACATACAAGCACAGACACAAAACACTCATTATAATTTCATATTTACCATGAACTGTTTGTTTTCAAGTACTCTCTTCAACCTTTTATTCCTCTGATTGACCTGAAGATCTTATAAGAGATGTAGATGTGCAGGTGGGGTGTAGGGTGTGGTCCCAAAAATGTTTTTTCTTGTACTTGACTGAAAATTAGCCAAGTTATAGAGTTTTAGGTGAAAACAATGACTCGTTCTATATTTTTGCTGTTGATTAAAAATGACAAATTGGTCAGTTTGACCTCAGGGCCATATGAGGGTTGAACCATGGCATTGTGTATTAGGGTAATGTAATTCCACTATCTGTGTCTGTTTAGTGATCCAAGTAATTAATATCTGTAATTAAACTCACATTTGTGTGGCCAAATGGCATTTTTTTTTTTCATTTCTTTTTTTTCTGTTCATTTTTTCTTTGCTGTAAAAGCAATGTCCAAATTCAGGTTAATGAGGTCTTTCTTCATTCTGTAAACTTCACATCTGATTGCTCGCCCACTTACATAGAAAAAAGTAAAAAGCAAACAAACAAAAAAACTCCCTATCGCATTACAGTTTAGTTGTGTCGTGTGGGAATCCAGTCCAGATGACCACCTTGAGTCCCTACCAGATGCCATATGAACCTTCCTGTGAAACTCTAAAAATATGAAGTAAAAATATGAGTAGTGTGTCTCCAATATGTCATGTGAACATTATCTGTTAATTCTGAATAATATTTGTGTTTGGTGTTTGTAAACTTCCCTATGCATATGTTTTCTGGCTGGGTGAATATTCAACATTAAAATAATACTTAAAATAATGCAACAATGTTATTATGAGTGCATATAACTGCTAATAACAATATATAATATGTACTGGTTTCCTGAAGAGGCCCCTAACGTGAAGCAGGGCATTGCCTCTAAGTGGACGATGTATGTTATAGCAGCGGATTGAGCATATAGCAGACAATTGAGCATATGGTGCATGGGCACAAGCAAATAACAGAAGGTGTTTATGTAAAATATTCATAGCTCAGACACCCTGCATAATAATAGGTTAAAGTAACAGCCCCTGGGATTGTTGGAAGTTAACAAGCATGAATGAAATAGATTGTATCGTTCATGTCAAGATTACTTATGAGGGGTTATTTTTAGATGGCTTTAACCTTTCATTACGTAGATAGCAGACAGTCTGCTAGCCTGAAAAGTTTATGTAGAACACAGATTCTCACTTTCAGTCTTTGAGGACACCTTATCCACTAGTGGCTTTATAATAAGTTTAAATGTTGAATCAGTAACGTCCAAGGTCCACAAAACTGGGAATATCAACTAATGTACGGTATTTGTGATATTACTTATATATAATTTTAAGACAAAATATGGTCCTGTATCATGAGGCTCAGCTCTTCAACTAGGTTATCCCAACTGCAGTTTGTTTCATTTGTTTGATCAGATTATTAAAGGTTTGATAATTATCTTTACCTGATGAACTGGATCAGGTGTGTTGAATTAGAAAGAACAAAACAATGACCAAGGCATATTAGAGGTTGTCTTATAAGCTGACTAAAGTCATATTTGCCCTTGGTTTTAGAAGAATGTAAGGTATGGTTTGTTACTTCATGTTTCCCTTATGCTTACGACTACAACCTGATCTTCTTTGGATAGGATCCAGATACCAGATTTCATTCATTCATCTAGAGTAACCACTTTATTCTGGTCAAGGATGTGCTGGATCCGGAGCCTAGGGAATACACCATGGATGAGATGCCAGTCCATTCATCAGACGGCTCCATGCATACACTCATTCACATCTAAGGGCTTTATAGTAGCCAACCCACCTACCATAATGTTTTTGCGAGGTGGGAGGAAACCTGAGAACCCTGAGGAATGGATATTAGCTTTGGGCCAAATAAGTACAAAAAAAACTACAACTAATCTACAGTACAGTAAGAACTCATGTAGAGGTTGTCAGTATTTATTATTTGCTGTTCTTTCATGTCTACATGTATACTATTCCCATAGCAACCAATAGTGTGCAATGTAAATGTACAAATGTCTGTATTATGGATAGTAGTCTTCATAATGGCAGGGAACCATGGAACAAAAAAAGGATAATAGTATTAAAAAACTGCCAGAACTGCTTGCGTGAACCTTGCGTGACATATCACCTCCCAAAACACAAACACTGAACGCTCCTATGAGCATTCTTATGCTAGGGGGTGCGGCTGGGTCTATTGAACACAGACAGGAAGCGGAAGTGCCGCCATCTCCTTGTAGCAAGCAACACCAGGGTCAACGTTTGCATGGTAACGTTACAGTGACTTAAAATTATGAATCTTGGAAAGCCGAAACACATTA
Source organism: Notoglanidium macrostoma (assembly GCA_030068235.1). Lineage (NCBI taxonomy): Eukaryota > Metazoa > Chordata > Actinopteri > Siluriformes > Auchenoglanididae > Notoglanidium > Notoglanidium macrostoma. The sequence continues at coordinate 7,293,789 of JAQQZR010000033.1, forward strand.
AAGAAAGTTATTGTCACGTGACACTATCACAAAAATACGGCCAGCTGCATACTGCCCTACTAAACAGTACGCTGCTAAAGCTGGCGTAATATTTTGGAATACTATTTAGTAAGATAGCATGCGGTTTTAGAAAGAGCCCATAGCTGAATCCTAAATGCCTCTTTCATGGGATTTGTAGTGCACTATATAGGGCGTAGAAGCAGTTTACTACATCCACTCTGTAGTGCACTTTGTGTAGTGCAGCAGGGCGCTATTTGGGATTCCGCCCTTGGCTCTGATTGCAAGAAGAACAGCTAAGTTTCGCTAACGCTGTATGGCTGTATCGAGCCTAGCTCTTCACCACCGCATACCTCCGGTGTCATAAATGGCTCGTTTTAAATTCACCTTGTGACGGAATATCTCATTTCTACGCTCCCCTCGATACGTGTCGATGTCCTTATCCTGACAGCTCCAGATTTGAACGGTGAGTAGGGTGTGCTAAGCTAACGCATTAGCTCGCTGTACCTCCGATAAGACAGTGCCAACGTTACTTTATCTTACGCTCGCTCGCTAACTCTGAGTGGATGGAAATGGAGAGGTATGCGTGACCGAAGGAAAGGTGACGGCTAACTTTTTTACTTTTTTGAATCTTTACTTTTTAGACTCGCGCGATTTTTTTTTTTTTTTGCCGCAGTGCCCTTAAGTCAGGTAACTTTATTGTGTATTTGGCTAATGCTTTTTATTTCTTTTCCTGCTAGCCGGTTGGTTCGGTTAGTTAGATCTGAGGGAGGCTAGCTGCCTGGCTAAAGTCAAGAGGGTGTGTTGTAGGCTGTCACCAGTAGCCACCGTTTGAATGTCGTTTTACAAGAGAGCTGTGAATTCGTAATATTTTTTTTTTTTTCATTAGTTATTATTATTAGTTTTTACAATTTTGTCCCGAGTTTAATTTGTATGTTTGGGTTTTCTGCCAGGTTGTTTTGTCTAGCGAGCTAACGTTGGGCGTTCTCGTTAGCATGTTGTCCAACAACACAAAGATAACATTATTATAGCGTTTAGTTTTACTGTTAATTATTTAATGCGTGTTCACTTCACCTCACTCAAGTTAAACGCTTATATAAAAAAAGAAAAAACCCAACAACAACATCCCAGTGCTTTTGCTAATCAACTGTTGCTTCTTGAGGCCACTTGTTAGCTTGATAACTTCGTGTCCTGTGTGATTTGATGATTTATTCCCGAGTTTGATGTTAGTTTCAGTTTGGATCGGAGCAGGAATGATGGAAAACTCTCCACTGAGCACTTTCCCATCGGTGCACTCCGTCTCAGACTGGATCATTTAGTAAAGCCTGTGGGACTTTGCTCTGATCTTTGCCTTTTGGAGCTGTTATCGGGTTTCAGTATTATGCAATCATTATTTATACAGTGTGTCATCTGTCACTCCTTATAATCAGTAATCGATTCATTTAGGACAGGACACTTCACGTGTTTTAGGCTGTACCAGTGTTTTCAGTGTCACTTAAAGACACTTGGGCTTGTTGTGAGTTTTGTAGAGCCTCCACTAACAAACAGTCTATACTGTAATGGAATAAAGAGTGCTGTATATTTCTCTACCATAGTGCAGTGTACATGTAGGTGACCAGTTTCTGTAGGTTATAATGTGATGTTTGGACATGTTAGTAATAAGCTGGCTTTAAGTCTGACACTTTGACCTTGAATCTGAATTGAGGCGGTCACTTGATTTCTGAATGAGAGTTATACTGGACGCCATCTGGGTCACGTTTACGAGTCTGTCAGTGAGGTCGTGTGCGTGCTTTCATAAGTCATACCAAACGATATTTACACGGCACAGCTGATCCGCATATTGCGACGCCTACAGACCTTCATAAAAGGTAAAGCTCTGGAGCTGAAACAGGCAAAATGACATCTGCATGGTTAAAGAGAGCATCCTAAGCGTGGCGTATTCTAAAATTTCCCATAATGCAGCTCAGCTCACGGAGCATGTCGGCTGTCACATACGATACTTTGGAGGACGTTAGTCCTGTACGGACAAGATTCAATTTACATGGGTTTGTCGGGTAATTTTCAGGTTTACTGTTCCTGTCCGGATCGGCCGTGTCGGTGTTTTTCTCTATTCTCTTCGAAGAAATTTTTACGGGCCAAATGATGTACGGTTTTCCGTTAAATTCGGCTCCCGTCTGATGATTTAAGTCCCGTCTGTGCACTCGTCTATGATTTATGCGGATACTAAACAGCTACTTGATGTATAGTCTCATACAGCGCATATCGTTGCCCTTCCACAAGATATTGAACACATCCCGATTCACGAAACTAAAAACGGATGCGTCTCGTATACTTTGCTTATTGTTTTATTGTGTTTACACGTTGTTGCCGGATCCTTTGTTCGCCCCCAAACCGAATAAGCCGACTCTCCAACCGCTCGAACGTCATGTTGTGAATGGAGAGTGATCATGTGACGGATATCTGGATTTGTCGAAAAGACTACCCACTAGAAACTCAGTCCTGCTGGGGAAATGTTATTGCTGTCCAGATATAAGAGTTTAATCACAGATGAGAAAAATCTGAAAAATTTGATTACAAATGGATAAAAAAAAACTAATCCGATCTGAACAGGTCTGCATTTACAGTGATCGAAAATATTGGAACAGGCGAATAGCAGGTGTTTCCTGTTGCCCAGATGTGCCCTAATAGATTGATTGACTGATTAAACCATGAGTAGCTTTTACTTTGTTTGATCCCTGGATTTGATCTTTGAAGACTGGGTTTGTTGTTAAAAAGGATAAACCAGCATGAAGACCAGAGAGCTGTGTGTGGGAGAAATGCAAGGTATTTTTAAACTAAGAAAAGAGGGAAACTTCTTCGGAGTCATTGCACAAGCTTCATGTATAGTCAGTACAATTTTTTGGAACGTCCTGGAAACTGCTTGTGTACAAACAACCAGATATCGAACAGGTCGACCAAGGAAACAACAGCAGTTGATAACAGAAACATTGAGAAAGCTGTGAAGTAAAACCTAAACAACAGTCACTCCACAGGGCAGCGGTGACGGTATCGCAGTGCACCAGTGTGATTTCTGGAACTATGATTAACATCTTCCGAAGTGATGGAAAGGCCAAAAGTATGGAGAAAGAAAGGATCTGCACATGATCGATCGCGTACTGTGGATGTAGTGTCCTGGCTTGTTCTAGCATGGCTGCTTCTGGAATGGGCTTGCTGATCGGTACGGATGCTGTAACTCATGATGGAAGCAGCAGGATGAATTCAGAAGTCTAAAGTAGACATTCTGTCTACAGAGAAACGCATCCGGGCTAATCCTGGGACGAGCTTGATCATGCAGCAAGACAGCGACGCACAACACCGTCAACACAACAAAGCACTTCATCATTTCAAGGGGGAACGCTTTAAGGTTCGAGACCGGCCAAATCAATCACCAGACCTTAACACAACCGAGCATTACAGAGGAGACTGAAGGGAGAACCCCCCCCCAAGACGTACAAGAACCGAAAGCAGCTGCGGTACAAGTCCGGAAAAGCTTCACGATAAAGAATGTGGCGCTGAGGCGAGGCCACTGGGTTGCAGCGATGATGCGCATATTGCAAGCAAGAAATAAGCAGACGAATCTTATGTATTCTTTATCTGTTCCAATACTTCTGCTCCTCCGAAGAGCGGATGCTCCGCCCCCAATGGCGCCACGTTCGAAGCTGTTTAACGCTCCTAGGTGTAAATATCAGGAAATAAAAGCTGAAATTCCCATCCTATTCATCTTTTGATCTCAAACCCAGCAGAAACAAAAGGATGCTATTGGAGCAGCCTGTATTTGCTTTGTCTCCATTGTGTTCGTGTGCACGGGAAAGACGTATGACAAAAGCCTGACGTCGCAGCATCGACCTGCGCATGCGAATGCACGAAGTCTTTGTTTATCATGACCGCCATCTAGGTGGTTATTCTTTGTGGACTGTAATTTGGTAACGTGTTTGCAATCTAATTTCACCTTCTTTTGTTCTGCTGAAGCAGCAGAATATGACGTGCACTGTCCAAGATTTTGGATAAGACCCGAGTATAAGAGTAAGAAGTAGTTCCAGCTCGTCATCAGGCCGTGCGAATACACCATGTTTGCGTATTTTCATTGTTAAACCAGTCATGACACTGGGCAGGATCTAGTTCACTGCAGGTGGATGGATGGATGAACGTTTAGCCACGTTGGTGCTCTTTCTCCTTTTCTAACGCTCCGCTCTCTGTGGTGTTCCTGCGCGGTTTCGCGTACTGGTTTATGATGTCATCACCGGTTTGCCTGCCGTGCTCATGTCAGTATTTTTATTGCATATTTTTTTGCAATATTTATTTTATTTATTTTTATTACAGGCATGCTTCATTCCTTATTCCGTTTATTTAGTTCGCGCCTCTGCAGGTTTCGACGTCTTTATCATTTTAAAGAGCGAAAACAGCTGTTGCATTGAAACTCGCAGTATAAATCTGCATCCGCGACAAATAAAAGTGTGAGAGGAAAACGGTCAGTCTGAGGGTTACCGCGATTTGAAGGAAGAGCACGGAAGCACTAATTAGCCAAGAGTAGCTAATCTCACCACCATCTCAGTCAGTGTTGAATTAATTTACACAAGACAGACAGAACGATTACGATAAATTGTCTGTACGTTTCCTGTGTTTAGCGTTCGACAGGCAGTATCAGAGCTTCACTTTTCCGCCCCACACTTCTCACTCCTGCTTTCTTCGTCCCGCGGTTATATCATTGTTTCATTATTTCATAAGTTAAACATTGCTCCCGGAAGTTTTTCATTTTAATGCAGACAAGAAGGAGCGATTGGTTTAATTCATAACTCTTCGACTAGAACAACAAGCTCGAACGTAGATAAGAAGACGGACGAGGCATTCACTTCCAGCAGCGGCTTATTTAGTTTCACCTGTTTGATTTTGAAAGATTTTAAATTTAAGGTTGTTTTGGTTTTGTTTGTTTTTTTTTTTAACAAAAATATGTGGAGATAATTGATTGTTAAAAATGATAATAAAGACATGTAATAAAACAAAATTAAAATTAAATTAACAGTCCTTATCAATAAGTAGTTATTTAATGTGTCGTTTCATATCCAAGCTAGATTTCCAAGCGAGCCGAGTGAGATAGCGAGCCGAGTGCATTTTGCTGAGCTTTATCAGTTATATTTATGTAAAGCAGAAAGGCTCGTTGTGCATCCCGTACTACAGCGTGTCTGGCTGAGGTCCCAACACACACGCACACCAATCCCAGGTTGAATTCTTCTTCCACATGAATGCCAGGTCAGGGATTATTAAGTAGCGAGATTAGAAGCGGAGTGCAAGTTCCCCCGTGATCCGACTGACTCGAGCGCAGTGAACTTCTGAGGGAAGAACAAGCTTTAAATCATTTGCAGGTAGCTCAGTGAGGCTCTGCAATATTCAACAGGCAGATAGTTTTCATCCCTGCCTACTCACTGTTCCACTGCATCCTCTAACCCTGCTTTTCTTTGCCTCTCCGCAGCTTTTAATTCTCCCCAGAGCTTCTGGGTCCCGATGTGGCCACACGGAGGTTTAGTGCAGCGGACAAGCTGAAGAGCTCTGGCACCTGGACCTGAGACCAAGCGCGCCCGCACACACACACGCACACGCACAGCCCGAGAGAGACTGACGTGCACAGGTAACGAACCACCAGTGTATATTTACATTTACACCAGTGATTCTCCAGCTTCGGGTGGTGTTCTGGAGAGCCCAGGCTCTTCTGTTGGAACGGCGCCCTGTAGCGGCTCCTCAACCAACTCCTACTTTGTGAAAACAATCGGTCTCATAACACTCGGACGATCTTTAAAATCTTCTCCGTAGACCAGCAGATGACGACGCCACCTGCGAAGCGTCGCGACAGATCGAACCCGTTTCCACTCCGCCGTCTAGCCTGCCACGTACGCGTATTATAGTAGCCGATTAAACATAAACATAGTTAAAAATATCCAATCTCTCTAACCATGTCTGGAATCTCTACCGCCATGTGCTGAAGGCTAAAAAAAACCCCAACTGTGCCGTGCTCAGTAGACTAGTGCACTATAAAGAGGTGGAGGTAACTGTGTAGTACGCCCTGTGCAAACCACGCAGCTGTTTGGAATTTGGCCTCGCTGTTGTAAATGTTAGGAGAAGGTTGGGTGACCGCAGAGCTGATGGCACGGGCGATGCACCCTGACCCAGGCTAACGCTAGTAGCCGTTCGTCAATGGGAAAACCGCTAAGATTGAAATCTCCCCTGTAAGAGCATGTCTGTTTTCTTGTATCTGAAAACGCTTAATGTCTTTGTCATTCCGGTCAACCTTTTAGTCGCCACATCAGAACGTACTCCTCGTATTATTCTGAATGTTTGTCGGTTTGTTCAGCAGTTAAGTGATGAACTTTTTTTTTTTTTTTTTTTAATTCCATTCATGTTCGTTAAAAAATAAAGCTTTGACAGCATGTTATGGTTTATTATGGGATAGAGGGGGGGAAGGTTTGTCGAAAGAGTGCTTGACCAGTTGAGCTGCTCGCAAGGCAGTTAAATGTATTCCTTGATGAGATGAGAGAAATATGATCATAATGCACATCATGGGATACGGGGTTCCTAATAAACCGAAAGCCGAACCGGAGCGTTGCATTTAAAAAGAAACTTTGAAAAGATTAGGCTGATGTTGACGTTGAACGTGTACAAGAGTGAATGAAAAATGAACCGGGGAGAAGAAAGCAGTCTGTAAAAAGGTTCCCAACTTTAATCAGATCAGCTGCTTTCAGATGTAATCCTTCTTTATAGAAGAAACAACACGATGTGGAGAATGTCTCAGAAAAGAGCATTGTGTTGTCGGTTATCACCATGTGGAGATTATGTCGTCAGCCCTGATGACAGATTGCGCAGTTATTTGCCAGCCAGTAATTTCAGAACACTTTGCACTGTTTAGCGCCGAGGCTTGACGTGTCACATGGGGTGTGTTTTAAGAACAGTCGTGAATGCTAGATGAATAGGTGACAGGCGGGATTGGTTTAGCTACCAGGCTCTACTTGGAGCAAATGACTAGAATATGAATATGGCACGCTGAAGGAAAAAGCATTTAAACCTCTGTAGTTATCCCACGACTGAGTGATGGACAGATTTTAACATTAACTACGTAGTTAATGATCTGCATAAATGAATGAAGTATAAAAATAGTTTATGACCGGTCTAGTGGTGTAACAATTCAGGCAGTGCACATTTGATACCTTTTCAATATAGCGAAAGTAAGCGTGGTTTCCATTCATCGAACACTTGAACATTATAAAAGTTTAAAGATTGAATGATGGAGTTCACTTCAATTTAACTAACGTTTAAATCGTAGGAGAAATGTGTTTTTAAACCCCTCTAGCCTCGTCTGATTCGAGACCAAGAGGAAGCTGCTTGTTCAGAGGAGGAAGTGAGGGCTCGATTCACTTGAAATGTTTCCACACAGTACACGCAGATGCTTTATGCATACTGTGTCGTGCAGGCGGTCGAATATATAGATCGACAGTTAGATATATCGCATTGAAAGCCACATACTGAGCAGTATTTTACTTTATACAGCACTCAGTTTTATTTGTAGAGGAATTTATTTAGAGAAATGTACAATTTTCAATATATGAATTTAGAAATTGATCCCGAACGAGCAAGCCAGAGCCGACTGAGAAAGGAACCCATGCTCATCTGGGCGACACCGGATAGTGCGATTATAAATAACTCGCTTCGGTAACTGTGCGCGATATAGAAAAGAAGTGCAATTGTGTAGCCAGGAAATTCACTCTAGTATTAGCATGAAGTCTATTTTTGTTGATGTTATCAACCGTTCATCTCTAAATGTGTTGGTACATCTTTAGGTCGTTAGCATGTGACTCCTCTCAAGATCACCTCTGTATCACGCTGCACTGTTAAACTGGAGCTAGATAAATCACTGGCCATATGTATTAATCTTAATCAGGTATAAAAATGATTGAACATGAACGGCATTATAAACGCTAATGCTTTTTTTTTTTTTTCCGAAAGCGAAACATTTCCGAAAGCACGGTCTTAACAGCGACGTGTCTTGTGAGTTTGACTTCAGACAGGAAGTTCTTATTACTAGTTACTGTCATTACTTACTATGTGTTTTAATTGTCTTTGTTCATGTTCGTTGGTATGGGTTTGTGCTGCTTTTGCACCTTGTTTTCCAATCTTCCAGATTTGACCAGAACCAGATAGCCACCCTGTTGCCATGTCGACCTCATCACTAAGGCGACAAGTGAAGAATATCGTCCACAATTACTCTGAAGCGGAGATAAAGGTGAGAGGCCGCGTTCTTTTATGCCCACGCTGTTCCTCATATAAACACCTGTTGTTTTTATTTGACCGTTCTGCCTGCGTGCGGTCTGTACATGTTTGCGTAGTTGTATTTTCTTTACAACATCCAATGTCTTCTGCATAAAAACCAGTTTATTATGTTCGAGTGTGTGCAGATGTTTGCTTTTGGTTTCACTTCTGTTTTTCTACGAATCTTTAAAAAAAAACAAACAAAAAAAAAAAAGTAGAGCGAAACGTTACTGAACTTCATTCTTCATCCCTCTCCAGGTCAGGGAAGCAACTTCCAATGACCCCTGGGGGCCGTCCAGTTCTCTGATGTCGGAGATTGCCGATCTGACATACAACGTAGTGGCCTTCTCAGAAATCATGAGCATGGTGTGGAAGAGACTCAATGACCACGGGAAGAACTGGAGGCATGTGTATAAGGTCAGGACCTCACGTAAACTGCTGATCCTGTAGTTTCTGTGAACCTCCTTGTTTATTTTTTTGTTTTAAGTGGACAGCATCACTCTTACCATGTACCCGACCTCCTTATTTTTCAGGCTATGACTCTTATGGAGTATCTGATTAAGACGGGTTCAGAAAGAGTTGCACAGCAATGCAGGGAAAACATCTACGCTGTCCAGACGCTCAAAGACTTCCAATACGTAGACAGAGACGGAAAAGACCAGGTAACAGACATGCACGTATTCTAGAAGTAACGGACCAGCGCTTTATTATTATTATTATTATTATTATTTCAATCAAGAAAACAGTCTTTCAAGAGTTTCTCAGTAATGCGGCTTTGGAAAGCAGTTGAACGCCATCTGATTACCCAACCAAGCCAACTGTCTTCTGTTGTCAAGTTATGCAAAGCGTGAGAGGCGGCTGCTTTAAGGCAGTTGGTTTCCTGTGTGAAGCCGATCCGCATCACATGCGTTTACGGTGTAGAATACGTCAGAGGATCCACGGCACCATCTGTAATTACACCGCCGCCTCTCCGCACAGTATGGCGTAGGATTGGGGACGGAGATGGAGATCCTCAGTTTCAGAATTATACAATTTAGTTTGTGCTTTTAGTTGTTAAAATCAACTTCATTAAGCCTCACTGAAACAACAGTTTATGTTTGTGATCGCATAGTTGGTGGGAAAAAAAAAAAAAGGAGTGCATTGCAGGAATAGTACCTGATGCACACTAAGTCATGGCTGTGACTTCATGGGATCATGAATTCTGCTAAAACCCAGGATATTTCAAGCCTGAACCTGGTTGCCTCTTTCATAAGGTTAGGACTGGATTTTTGACTGCACTCTTGCATCCAAATCAACACAGAAATGACTGAAGGAACGTATAAGCGTTATTTTGCATCAGGAGGCTACACCAAATTGTATGCCTATATTTTGCAGCAAATTAGCATTATTTATTAGACTCTATTAGCACTATTTTGCCGTATCCCTGTATGGTTGCGTTGTGTTCATGTTGCGCGTAATTTTTTTGGGTGCTAATAATATCGAGGTGAACTACGATGGCATCATCTTATGCAATTTCTTTTTCTATCTTTGCACTTGATAAATGATACCTGCCGTCATACAGATTGGGTTTTTTAACTTTCCGAAATAAGCATACATCATCTGTGGTTGTGCCACAAGAGATAACGCATCACCTCCTCACCTGGGGCCGTTTCCGAGACGACGCTTCACCAGTTTAGCCTTTGGGAGAACAAAACATCTGGAATTACAGCAGTATAATAAACGGTATGTTTGCGTTTCAGGGCTTCGGTAGCAGTGAGGCTTCAGAAGCTCTTTTTTGTGTAACCTGGCCTTTAAAAATGTTCTACACTGCCATTCCACTCGCTCAAGGTCTCTCAACACAACTGAATAAAAAGTTCACACAGATGCGGCATTCTCGCCCTGCACATCTGTTCACTCTTGGTGTGTAATTCTGAGAGATCTGTACCTTGACTGGTACTATGGGCCGGCTAGTGGTTTGGTCTTTCGGTGTGTTTACCTGTACTTTTTACACTGGGAAAGAGAAAGGTGAGCAAGGTTTTGGCATCTGCTTTAGTGTGTATTTTGTCTGTGGTTCTGTATCTTTTCTGTTAAAATGTGGTAACGTGCAAAAAGGTGGGGAATTTTCGCTGAACGTTTATTATATTTTCAGTTAATCTGCAGGTTGGCACAGCTACAAAGTACAGAAAGCATCCAAAACTCTTCATCTGCATGTAGTTCGCAACAACTGTTTTTTGTTTTGTTTTTTTTTGTTTGTTTTTGTTTTTTTTACCAGCAAGATTCCAAAATCTTGCATTGGGCAGCTTGAACGTTTGCTCCTGCAGTTCAGACGTCATCCAGTAGACGGCAACAATGTGTTAATAGTGCATACAGGTGATGCTGCAAATTAATTACACTGGCTGTGCATATCAAAGAACACTGTGTTATTTGTTATTTTTATTAGTCCTATACAAATTAATGCAGTTATATACACGCAGTGTCCACTTTATTAGGAACACCTGCACATTCATGCAGTTATCTAATCAGCCAATCAAGTGGCAGCAGCACGATACATAAAATCATGCAGCTACAGGTCAAGAGCTTCAGGTAATGTTCACGTCAAACATCAGAATGAAGAAAAAGCCCCTCTGGCACCGACCATGCCACGATCAAAGTCATAGAGATGACACTTTTTCTCCATTCTGATGTCTCCTGACCTGTATCTGCATGATTTTGTGCATCGCACTACTGCCACATGATTGGCTGATTAGATCACGGCAGGGATTTACAGGTGTTCCTAATAAAGTGGATATTATGATTTATATGAGTGTTTGCAAGATGCAGTAATACAGTCATGCGGTGCGGTATAGCCTGCTTACCTCCGAGTGCCTATTTCGGTTCAACAACGGTAGAAGTAAAATAAGTTACAAATGATCGTGTGACCAATTTCAGTCTCCCAACATTATACCTTGAACTATATTAGATTTCGAGCTACAGATTAGAAGGTTGTAAGTTCACAGGCTGGCATTGCCAACCTGCCATGCTTGTGTCCTTGAGCAAGATGCTTAACCTTCAACTCGCTCAAGTGTTGAAGAAATGCATCAGCTCAAAAAGTAAATGGAACCAGTACTACATGTATTATACCGGTTTTTGTGTTCGATTGATTATGATTCAGGGATTCAGCTCAACTTTGGGTTTAAAGATGCAGAAAACTCCTATTCGGTACGGTGGCGACTCGATATGAGGCGTCTTCTGTGAAGAAAAAGATAAGCATTGCCTGAATGCGTGTTAGGTTTCCATTTTCAATTCAGCGTAACCGGTTATACATTTAACATGTACAAAGTCAAATAATCGAAAACGTCCGTGACTCGTTCGGATTCTTATCAACATATAAGAGACAAAGAGGAAGCTGCTTTTTTCAGAGAAGGAAGTGTGGACTTGATTCAGGTTAAATGTTTATTGCACCTCATGTAGTGTGAGCGTTATTTTACGACTTTATTATGCAGTCTGTTGAAGCCACAGTATGTCTCTCGTGCAGAATGCCTTATTTTATATCTCCGCCGTTTCCGAGCCTGACAGTTCCCTGTTTGTGAACTGAGATTCAGAGTAAAATATGTAACCGTGGACTTTGAATCATTTACCGAGTGTATCTGTGTGTGTGTGTGTTCAGGGTGTAAATGTAAGAGAGAAAGCCAAGCAGCTGGTGACTCTTTTGAAAGACGAGGAAAGGCTACGGGAAGAGCGGATCCACGCACTCAAGACCAAAGAGAAGATGGCACAGACTTCAAGTGGTGAGTCACTCAGCTAATGACCTTAAGAGTTGCTAAAAGAGTCCTGATGTTTGTATTTAGCACAGCGTGAGGGGGAACACCACGCTTGGCCACATTAAGAAATGAATGCTTTTCAAACCATAATGCCTAGCTGTTTAACCCCCAGCGTCTTCGGCTCCCTCGGCTCCTACTTTAGGACTGCAATCGGGTTCGGATTCGGACCAGGCGTGGCCACAGAGCTCAGGGGAGGAGGACCTCCAGCTGCAGCTAGCATTGGCCATGAGCAAGGAGGAGGCGGAGCAGGTAAAATTAATCACCTTATCAGCTGTCATGGCAACAGGTAAAACAGGCAATCAAGTGTATATTTTAGGAGCTTAGGTTCATGTTTAACCCTTGATGGATAAAGGTGGATTCATGAATATGAGTGTACATGAAGATTTCTGTTGGCAGTTCTGTTCTCGTAAAAATAAAAAAGGAGCGTTTTAGATTTACGTTTTGTCGAAGGAAATCAGAACATTTGTCTTTATTCAAGTATTTCGGAAATGGAAAAATCCCTTTGACTACGGAAATGACAATTTTGTCTAGTCTTTCACCGCAGCAATATATTTCAAATTGTTTGTTTCTTCTAGTCAGAGAAACTTATGAATAACCAGGTAAGGCTCAGTCATAAGAGGATAAACTAATGCAGCGTAAATTGTACGTTAAAGTATTTAGTTTTGTTTGGAGGAAGCTTCACTTGTGCTCTCATTTCTGACACTGAACATAAAGCTTATAAAACTATTGAGTTTCTTTTGCTGATGTCATTTCAGATGACAGTTTTAGGGCCTTTTTGATCAAATCCTTTTACTGTTTTACTGTTATCTATACCTAACACTAACTAGTTTCAAATCCCCTCCCCAACCACTTTCACTTCTTGCTTTCTTACTAACTTCCTTCTTTCACTCATTCTGTAGTTCAGGGATCATAGCTAATGAGCTCAGGCCCTTCAACCTGTCTAAGCCCCCACTCACTCACTCACTCACTCACTCACTCCTGTCCTTGACCCCCCCCACCCCTCTCCCCCAGACTAGTGATGACCCTCTGGAGGAAGCAGAACTCCACTTCGCGCTCACGCTCAGCAAGGAGGCTCATCAAGAGGTCAGGGATCAATGGTCACCCAGATCCCGGGGGTGAAAGCCGCTCCCTTATCTCTTTCTTGTGCACGTTGCAAAATTCAATCGCAAATCAAAGATCAGTTTGGAATGGAGCCTCGATATACTTCAGCCTAATTTCACTGAACAATCAGTTCATATAGTTAACAAGTAAAGGCTGCAGATGTGTAATCACAAAATAAGACTATAAGACTGAATTCTCTTGTTGATGGTTTTGCAGTTGATGAACACATGTTCACGTTTGAAATCATATGTAATTGTACCTAATTTGAGTTAGAAATGAAAGCATGCCATCAAAACTGTCCAGTACTGTAATTATTTCCTAATCCAATATAAAAGTCGCCTTAACTCTCATGAGACATTTTCCCCGTTAGCCTCCTGGCGCTCCGTTTACCCTACTGACGTAATGATGGCATGTGATTGACAGGAGGAGCGCCTACGCAGGGGAGATGACCTAAGGCTGCAGATGGCCATTGAAGAGAGCAAGAGGGAGAAAACCAAACCTGAGGAGGTGTGTACATGGGGGGTGTGGCTGTGTAGTTGTCATTATTTTAGGATATGGCAAACGTACAGATTTTTTTTTTTTTTTTTTTTTCTTTTTCTTCTTTTCCCTGAAATGTAAACACATTAATAGTAATGATTATTGCTGTATTTCTGCTAATATCTGAAAGCAGTGATTAGGTCAACAGAGAATAATGTTAATAATCGTGATTATAACAGCCCAAATCATAGCTCATGCCCTCAGGTTGCAAAATCCCTTTTTTATTTCTGGAGTATGTAGCAGTAGGCGGCAACTTTTCAACTGACGACTCCCTCAGATGTGAAGGCAAGCGTATGCTTCAAGCCGTAAAAAGGCAATAAAGAGCAATAAACGCACAGCACTCTGTTCAGCTCAGTCATTATGACCCCCCCCCGTGTTAAGACTTTCCTCTTACCCACGTTTTATCTCCTCGTTTATATAGTGTCTGTTTATATGTAAGGAGTAAAACCTGATGTGAGCTGTTCTGAAAGGCTCAGTCATTCTTGCTCTTAACGACACATGCAAGACGGCTGCCGCCTGAATCCTGCCGTCGTTTGGAGTGTCGCTTGTGCACATCCCCAGAAATTAACCTAACATAGTCTAATAGTGATATGAATATAAACAATATATATATAAGTACTAGGGTGACACAGCACCATTTCCTATTACAGTTAGAGTTTGAATTTTGAAAACACCTCACGTAGCCTTTAAACATACTGTTTAAAGCCTTTAAACATACCAAAAGCTGTTTTTTTGTACTAGTCTTTTTGGATGTTCTAGATTAGTGACTACCTTTGAACTCAAGGTCAGTATTTTTGATTCGAGACACAGCTCATGACAGCAATCACGAAGACGGCAGCAAGTTTTAAAGAGAAGCAGAGCTTGTCCGTGTGTTCAATGTCGCTGCACATGAAATCGCTAAACATTACAGTTTGCCTTGGAAACCTGAAGGAAAAGAGTGTTTTGGCCATCTAGTGAATGCCACTTTTAATTCTCCAAGTGTGCTTGTGCGTGAATAATGCTGCTTCTGCACTCGCAGAATATAATTCGGCGTTAATACAACAGCAGTTTGTTAGTAATCATTTATTTAATAAAGGCAACTTGTTCCTGAGAAACTGCAAAATGCCGCTTCCTCTGTACTTAGACTTTGCCAGAGTGGCAAACAAAAGCAACAGCTTTACCTCTGATGGTTACAGACCAGCGCCGACACTGGAGACTCCTCCCATGGATGTTAAATAAACCTGACCTGTCTTACAGCTAGCACCGTCAGGGTCGTGCTGATGTAGAACATTAATCAACACCTGCTGACCAATCAGATTTGAGATTTCAACAGTGTTGTGATGTAATACTGTCAATTATGATGTATACTGTTTGTTTTAATTAGCTAAACTTACTGTCAGTGTCCTTAGCACAGTGTTGGGGAACTAGTTAGTGTTAACCAGCTAGTTAGCAAGCAGTTATAGTTATTCAAAGTAAGCTCAGGATAGGGCTGAGCGATTATGGACAAGATCTTCTATCTTGAAAAGGTGCAACATTGCACATTGACAGTTTGCGATATAGACAACATATCTATCAGTAGACATTTTCGTATGTTCGACGATATGTATTGCTATATCCCACAGCCCTACTCCAGAACCATGGGTAAGTCTTGTGCTGTTCTCGTTCTCCTGTCTCTTCTCAGTCCTCCCTGATGGAGCTGGGTGCTGTAGACCCATGGGGAGCTCCAGCAGCTCCAGGCTCCTCCGGCCCATCTCCGCCTCCATCTGTGACCCCTGCCCCTTCAACAGGACCCTGGGGCCACACTGACCCCTGGGGGGCAACGTCCCCTGCCTCTCCCCCGAGCACTGACCCATGGGGGAGCGGTCCACCTTCAGTAGCCCCTCCTCCGGACCCATGGGGGGAATCTTCTGCAGTGAATTCTGACCCATGGGCAGCTACCGGTGAGTGAAGAGGGGGCAAATTTCTTCACAGGACGGAGCAACACGATGTGTGCCGAATTCGGTTACCGTTCTTCCTGAGGTAACATGTCGTGATGTCTGGCTGGAGTCATGGCACAAATCTTCAGGAGTAGGTTAGAGTAGCGTCTTCCATAGTGTCCCACAATATTTTTCAATAATTTAAGCAGGTTTGAACATTATTTTTAATGTTTCTGATTCTTTTCATTTATTTACTCACTATAAAATCACTACTGCGTACAGTATACGGGATATAAAAAGTCTACACACCTGCAGGTTTTTGTGTGAGAAAATGTAACAATGTTAAAGTGGACAACAAATTGAAATGATTTGAAAGGAGGGAAGAAAAAAACAATAACCTGGACATCCTTTTATAATGGGTCATGCGACCAGTCGCATTCAAACTGCGGTTCAAAGGCTGTTATCATGCGCCTGCCATCAGTGAGGTGATTCTTATCAATCCCCAAATAAAGGTTAGAGTTTTCTGTAGGGTTTTCATTACGTCATCGTGGTTTCATCCGACTGCTGAAGCAACGGTCCACAACGAGCATGCAAAGCATGTGCATTATGTCATTGTTGAAAGGTTTGGACCCCTCTCCTGATCCATATGAATTTCAAAAACATTACCATGTAACGCAAAGAGAACCGAAAGACGTGATTTTATGCCTAATTATTTTTGTGCAGAACGTTTGTTTTGTTTAAAAAATTTGGGCACTCTTTGAGGACGGCACACGCTCTCTTCCCTGTCAATCACATTAACACTAAGCAGTCGTGGGTGTCCGTGAGCTCATGTGTGAGGAAGGGGGCTGGTGAGATCTTTGCTCCGATAGTGTTACACTTCCCTCGGACGTGGCATGAGCAGCATTTTGGCTGTCTTCACATATCTTGGAGGAAGCACCTGTTAGCCTTAACCATCTACAGTTAGTCATATTATGCGGAGAGCGCTCTAAAAAGCTTATTGTTTGGTTTTTTTTTTATTAATAAAGGCATACTTTTTACAGAGAGTCACTTGCTGGAGTAGAAGAGTACTTTTGGACCTCAGTGTATTTCAGCTTCAGAGTCTACCATTTCACCCGTGTGTGTGTGTGTGTGTTTACCCTGCATTTCCTGTTCCTCTGCCATTACAGTACCATCATTCTGACTTTGATACCAATACCTGATGTAGCACTGCAATTCTTGACCTCAAAAAAACCACACTGACTGTCAGTAAACAACCAAAACGCCGCTTGTTAGCACTAAATTACAATTTCTTCTTAATACAGAAGTCTTTTTAAGTTAAATAAAGCCAATAAGTCAAAGATTGAGCGAGTCTGAGGATTAGTTCTCGAGAACATCATGTACAAAATAAATTACAGCAGGTGTTTTTATAGCCCAATATTGGCGCCGCCTTTTTTTTTTCTTTTTAGATTTTTATGCATCCTGCCCACAAATATTGTGGTATTTAAAAGTTTAACCATGTCTGAAATCTAACCAAACACTAGTGTGTTGCTAGAGGCTGAAATACTGAGCTTACAGTCAGAAAAGCTTCCGCTGTTGATTTGCATTTCTTTCCTCCGTACCACGTCTTTCAAACCCGCACCTTGACAGACGGGAGGAAAGTTTAACTGCAGTGCAACGATGATGCTTTTGATAATGAATACGTTAAATACGTTTTCTTATCTACTAGAATAGAATAGAATAGAAACCAGCTCTATCAGAAAATCAGATAACCATCAGAATGTATCAAAGTTTCGACACCTCGTGTGACTCTTGTCTGCATGCGTGTGGTTCTCAACCTCTGATCCTTTCATCTGTCCTCCCCAGCCGTGACCCCTCCTAGTACAGACCCCTGGGCTCCGTCAGTGCCTGCAGCCCCAACCTCACTCTCAGGGTCATCCGATCCCTGGGCTGGGGAAGGGGTTGCCCCTGCAAGTGATGCTCTGACCTCTGACCCTTGGAGTGGTCCCAGTAAACACACAAATGGCACAGGTACACATTCCAACACATTCTGTCAACCACGTAAGTGAGGACCTGCAAACAGCTCAGTTAGCACTCGCACACTTGGCAGTCGCAAATTGCAAATGGACCAATCAGGCATCATTTGGTCAGAGTATATAACTCCTTTGTAACCCATCCCTCTTGTCAACCCATGTTTATATAATAAGTGCCGTCTGGTGTGTCAGAAATTCCTGATTTTGACAAGTAACATACAGATCAAAGCTCAGGTAACTGTATCGCCAGTTTTTATAAAACGATCATTAGTTTTTCTTTGTTGTTTTATGATGCCTGTTTGCTCTAGCTGCCGCTTCCTGTTAGCTGGCGGGAATTTGTGTGCAAGTTGGCTTAACAATTTAAGAATAATTTACTCCATCCAAAGTGTCTGTGCTTTGCTCAATTGTTTCTGTGCCACACATGTTCTCCCACAAACAAAAGAGACCGTAAAACTTCCATTGGTGTTTATCACGCAGGGGCAACAGGTACAGTGTTTTTTGACACGGGTTATAAAATTGGCTGTATAAAAATTGGTCGAAATCCTGGCATATTTCATAAAAAAAAAAAAGAAAAACCCTCCACAGTCCTTGTCATGTGTTCACGCTTCCTGCCCCTTTAAAACCCTCTTCCCACTCCCCTCCACACTGCAGTACCTCATGTTCATGCCTTATTACCTGCCCAGCATGTGGGAGGCAGCATTGATCAATTATTAAAAATCCTCTCTTCCTGTTCATCACCCGGGCCCATCCGCTCTCATTTCTTCCTACAGGAGATCCGGACAGACGAGGCTCCGCGGTAACAGGCAGTGATGCATGTGGTGGAGGAAGCACAGGCTCTCCAGTGCCATTCGACCTCTCGTCCCTCGGCTCCTCTCTGCCTGTTCGGAAAACGCCGGAGTCGTTCCTGGGGCCCAACGCAGCACTGGTGGATCTGGACTCCCTCGTGTCATCAAAACTCAAACCCAGACAGACCCCTCCCACCATGGCTTCATCTCACAACCCTTTTCTTCAGTCACAGAGTAGGCACTCAGAACTTGTTTGTGGTATTGCACTCTTGATTATTTGGTCACAAAACTAGTGCGTGTACGTTTTATATAAGAAAGGACTAAAAGTTGTTTTCTGGCTTTGGCTTACTTTGAGTTTTAAGGAAAATGGATAACGATGTGGCATAGAGTGTGTCTAGCTTCATCCTGATATGTTGTTTACAGAAACGTGGTGGCTTGTCTACTGTGAATGTTAAACCATACTACAGACCTTTCTGATAAATAACTCCTGCACACTGCATCTTTATTATTTATTCACTCACCACCTCTTTGTTCATCCTTTTCGTTTTCTCTTTAGGCCCCTCCCCTGCACCAGGTGTGGCAGTCACTCCAGGCAGCACCATTTCCAGCCGAGGCGTGTCGCCAACGCCGGCTTCATCTTCAAACCCCTTTGGTGTGACCCCAATGGCCTCTATTTCCCCTCAGCCTTCCTCGCTTGGTCTGAGCCAGCTACGTACCAGTCCTGTCCCTCCTAACCCTATGCTGGGCCAAATGCCTACAATGGGAATGGTTCAGCCAGGGATGAGCATGACCGGAATGGGGGTCCCTATGGCGGCCCCCGTCATGAGCATGGGAATGGTACAGTCCGGCCCGATTGCAATGCCTTTCAGTGGAATTTCTCCCATGGGCCCTGCGGGAAACTCCATGCTGATGGGCCCGGCCGGAGTCACGCAGCCAGCGCTGGTTTTGGGTGGCCCATCGGGAGTAGGCGGGGTTACGGGTGCCGGAGGATCTGTGACAGGGGGTGGGGCTACAGGTGCAAGCACCAATCCGTTTCTTCTCTGAGAAATTTCACGGCTCCCGTTCTTACCTTTCCACTTGAAAAACTGCCCCATCAACACAGCGAGAAAATGAGTGTACATCATTATATTTAATGCATTTCAGATCTCACTTTATTCCATTTCATTTCGCTTTATAAGAAATAAGAGGTAATGGGAGAGGTAACGGTCTGTTTCATTTTAGTTCTTTTTTTTTTCTCCTTCTTTGTTTTGGGGGTCTTGACATGCAGGTGCATGACTGAGAGGGGTCATTCAGTCCATGCAGTTGTGTAAAAATAATTCTTTTATTGCACAGAAATCAAAGAAATGAACGAGAGAAGAAAGGGGGAGGGAAATTAGCCACTAATAAACTGATGTAATTGAATCACCCACACCTCCCTACTGTAGAGAGGAAGTAGTAGTGATGCTTGAAGTGTGCATGAAGGCGCGCTTAAACTCAAACTGCTTGGACTGAGATGGGATCGTCTTTGCATTTCAGCCACATCTCTGATCAAACCGGGTGTATTACTTTTAATTTAATTCAATGTGTAATTTTTTTTTTTTTTCCTAATTTATTATTGTTTTTCTCCTGGGATCAAATTAACCGAGGAAAATAACATTGAAATACAGCCATTTGAATGCGATGCCTGGTTTAACATTGTTTACCCTGTGACATTTCATTGCAGACTGATGAAGTGATAACTTCTACACATCTGGGTTGAGACAGAAAGGTTGAGTGGATGTGTGTGTGTGTGTGTCCGGTGTGTCCATGTGCCCTAACGCCGCTGTGTTTAATACATAAAACCTCATCTGTGGGGGATTTGTGTCTGCGTTACAGTGACACTTTTCAGTGCTTGTCCATGAAGGCATCTGTATTTAGTGTTGATGTCCTTTTATTCATTTTCTTTCACAATTTTTGTTGTGACTTGAAGCATTAGTCAGAACTGTCACACGGGACACAAGATTTTATTCTCATATTGCACCACCCTCCTACAAAACGGGTGGGTGGACTTTAAATGCTTCTAAAATTGAGACCTGGATGAAACCTTGGTGAAAATTGAAATGATACAATTTGGGGGACTGAATAACAATCCGTGCTGTTATTCTTAATTTACTTTTGATGAATTATTTTATATATGAAGATAACTCTTATACTGGGTAACCTAAAAGATTATGGTGTTGACTGTGAATATTCACATCTCAAAAAAAAATGGAGGAGGAAAAATAAATGTAAAAAAAAGTGTTTGGGTTTTTTTTCCCCCCATGTGTTTCTGTACGACACAGTCAGCGGTCCTTACACATTTCACATCGTTTTTGAGCTGTGCTTTTTTTTATTTTGATGCAAGGCATAGAACATTGTGGTGCCTGATTTATTTAGTTAATATTCGCAAAGGAAGAACTAAAATAATTGAAGACAGTTGAAAACATTGAACCGTTCTCACATACAATATTCAGTCAAAATACACTGAAGGAGCCCTGGCCACCCAGTACACCCAAGATATTTACATTTAGTAAGCTGAGCAAAAGAACATTAACATACAAAGAACTTTCAAGTGCAGTAGAAATAAAATATGTAACTAGCTAAAATAGTGAATTAATCTGTTAAGCTGACATTGTTAGCTGCTGCATAATAAGTAAGGATGCGGGGATGGAAGGAATAGACACGGACTCTACCTTGTACAGAATGAGCTCACCTCAGACATATGATTTGTATTTATGATCAATAGGTTTTTAATTTATTCTCCAATGCATTTTAGATAAATTTATGCTAGTTGGTAGATGGGCAAGGCAGAAAAAAACTGCCCAATTCATAGGATTGTAGACCGCACTTCCATGTCTTACACAGACCTCCAAATATTTCTGAATGATTGTCAGTGGAATAGTTTATCCCTAGTAACAATTGTTCATCTCAATTTAAGGTATCTGAATGCATTCAGGTTAACAGGCTGACTTTGTGGGTAAAACACACTACCTCTAATACGGCTAGAAAGCAGCAGCATATAACCAACGGCAGCTCATGATAATATATTTAGTTGGAGTAAGACATTAAGAATGACCGCCTCAAACAAAACTAGTTGAGACCATATCGCATTTGACTTGCGCTATATAGAATGACACCATAGTAGGCAGCTGAGCGTCAACAATGTACTGTCCAGCTTACAGTCTAGCAGCAGGGAGAAATCTTTCTTCTTTTTCTCAGCCTTTGTATGAGTAACAAGGCCACCGTGGTGCACACGCATTTCCTTTCCTTCCTCCAGAAATGGTTCTGTACCTGATGGACCCTGTTTACACTTGGTTTTAAAATGTGTCCTGATTGATCACAAGAGTAAATGACCACCAAGACATGCTTGAGATGCATTCGCTAAAACCGCTTGCCGAGGTGGCCTGGGACGCATTTGACCACATCTCATTTGTAGTGTAAACCCGTGACAGGAAAATACGTCATGCAGGACGATGTGGTTAGAGGTGACCGCGCACCAATGCTTGAAAAAAATGGAGAGGAGCACTGATGTATGTGGCTGGAGTGCAAGAAAGTAGTGAAGGTAGGTCAGAGGTTTAACATTTGCATGGGGACCTTGTAGCGGAAGTGATGTAGGCAATAGCGAAATCTGAACAGAAGTGGTCAGCTGGAAACGTTAGCGACGCACGATAGACACCTGTGTAAACGGCGATGTGTCTCAGCTGTCCACTTGTGTCCCGGTCACTCAAGACACATTTTAAAACCAAGTGTAAACAGGGCCATGGACACACTGCTTGCACTTACACTTTGTCTTTGTTTGCAGAAATTTATTAAGATTTAATTACAGTTACTTGCTACAAAATAAGCCCAATTTGGCGTATAAACCCTGTCCCCGGTAGCACTACGTCCAACATTAACTCTGTAGAGCTAATTGGACAGTGAGCATGGTCTAGAAAGGTGAGCAACTGACTGTTACATCAATTATATTTTTGTCAAATAGCAACTGTTGTCGGTCAGTAAGAAGGTATTATTTCAGTGAAGTTTAAAATATCGGGAGTTTGGAATGATGACTTGTTGAATGGCTGATTATATATACACAATATTGACAAGCCGCCGCTACACAAACATAAACATGGATTTTATGTTTTCAGATTTCAAAGAAATGCTATCATCTTGATAAATAATAATCTTTGCAGTATTTCAAATTGGTCCACAAAATTCTTGAAGTATTCACACAATCAGTGAATCCCAATCAAAGTCGTCCTGAAACTCTTCACTGTTGCTGTGGAGATGCTTCATTGAGGGTCGATTTCGAGGTGTCAACGGTTGTGCTTGAATAGCTACAGATGACAGAACAGTGTAACGTTAGACCCGGCTTGACACACAGATTATTCTTCGCTATTTAATGATTCAAAGCCTCTGCAAGATCCAATGTGTAAAAAGAAAAACCAAACTGCAATAACAATGACAGAATTGTTGACAGCTAGGAAAATAAGCAAAGATAAATATAGCTGAGGTTAGAAGTTTACATACAGTCATTGTGGACATGAATGTCATTGGCAATATTGGGCTTTCAATGATTTCTTTGAACTGTTCTTTTTCATTGTATAACATAAATCTTTAACGGAAACAAAACGCAAGAATTTCGTGCGCAAGTTATTATGTACGTATTTTGGGTTTTCTGAAATCAACATGATGCATACAGCACCCCTAATATTTGGTTAAATGTCCCTTAGCAATTTTCACCTTGACCAGATGCTTTTGCTAGCCATCAACAAGCTTCTGGCAGAATTGAGGTTGGATATTTGAGCACTCTTCTTGGTAGAATTGTTATAGATCAACTAAACTTGTGTGTTTCCTGGAACGGACCCTGATCTTTAAGCACAGTCCACATATTTCTGAAAGGGTTGAGGTCAGGACTTGTTTATGGTTAAAGTTAGCCTGCTTTATCGATTCCACAACCAGCATTGAAGGCTGTTTGGGATCAATTACCTGTTGGAACATTCAAGTTCCAACCATCTAGCTGATGGTCTGAGGTTATGCTGATGACTTCTGAGGTTCTTCATTATTCCATCCACTTTGTGCAATGCACCAGTTCCACTGGCAACTAAACAGCCCCAGGGTATGATGCTACCACCACCATGCTTAACAGTGTTCCTCTTTACCTCTGGTCATTGTGGACAAAGAATCTTTGTCTCATCTGACTATAAAACTTTCCTCCAGAAAGGTTTTTCTTTGACTTATGTCGTCAGCTGCAAACTTTAGTTGAGCTTTAAGGTGTCTATTTTGGAGCAGGGGCTTTTTTCTTGAATGGTGACCGCTTGGGTCTTCTTCCAGACCTTGGCAAAGTTGCTAAACCTCCCATTAATTGTACTTATCAAACAAAACCTTTTTTTTATGTTGGTACAGAGGAACAGTAAGAGGACATTAAGAAGCCATGGCAAGTTAAAAGACATTTTGGAAATATCAGCACCACGGAATAAATAATCTAAATGGGTGTACGTGTATTTTTGACCCTGTTATGATTTCAAGTGAACCAAAACAAACTAAAACTTCTCTACCTTGAGTACTTGTTGTATAATCCCCCCCAAAAAAAAGTTCAAATAAGTAATTGAAAGACCAATACAGCCATGACATTCATCTTCATGTATGTACACCACAGCTGTATCTAAAACAATAGTACATTTACTTATTACTATTAAGTAGAAGAAGAAGATAAGCTGCGATTGAATGTTTTGAAGCAAACGCTATTAGGAAAACCTGTACACCTTCTCATTTGTGCAATTATCTAATCAGCCAATCACATGGCAGGAAAATGTGATATCTTTGACCATGGTTGCCAGATGGGCTGGTCTGAATATTTCAGAAACTTCTCTGCTGGAATATTCATACGCACGACTCTACGGTTTACACAGAGCGGTGAAGAAAAAACTAAAATCTTCCAGTGAGCAGCAGCTCTGTGAATCAGAAATGCCTTGTTGATGAGTGAGGTCAGAGAAGAATGGCCAGTTAAATAACCACTCATTACAACCACGGTGAGCAGAAAAGTATCCTAATAGACAGGAAGGCTACAATAATTTAAATAACCACTCCTGATTTCTGTGGTGAGCAGAAAACACATCTTAGAAATCAGCAGAACCTGCTGAAACCCGAGGTGGATGGACTAAAACAGCAGAAGCCCACGTTGGGTTCCAATACTGTCAGCTAAGAACAGGAAATGGGCCCAGGCTCGCTGAAACTGGGCAGGTGAAGGTGAGAAAACATTGCCTGGTCTTTATCCAATCTTCAACTATCGCCTATGTGAATGTGAATGAGTAGGTGAACAGGTGTTCTTTCAAATCAGCTTGAAATGACCAAACCTCAAGCTCTGTTTACAGACTTACCATTGGTGGGCAGAGGCTGGCTAGCAGCTGACTGGGTTTCAAGGTTCCTCTGAGAATTCTGATTATGGCTCTGAGGAGTCAGCGTTTTCCTGTGGCTCTGAACAGGCAGACCACTGCTACAGTGCGGGAGCTGGGGAGGTAAGCTAAGTGGAGAGGGCTGCGTTAAATGTGGCAGAGTCGGATGGGCAGCCGATTGCATGCTGGTAAGAGGTGAAGCTAAAGGGTTCGGAGAGGACGGGCTGCCTGACTGGGAGCCAATGATACCCTTGTGAGTGAAGAAGCGGTTGAGTGAATCACAGAGTGAGGTGAAGAGAGCTGGATCTAGAGCCCAATCACAGAGTTCTGCCTGGCGCATGCTCTCTACCAGGTCTGAAACACAAAAGGAATCGTGTCGAACAGTACATAAATGCAATGCAAAACATTATGCAGTGTTTGTTTTCGGTTTTGTTTCTTAGATGATCTTATAACGCTACTGGCAAACTGACCAGGGTGATTGGTGAGATCTATATTAGCCCAGTCCAAACTGTTAGCAATTCTGAAGCTCTCTTTTAAAGACTCAGCATTACTGAACCAGTCTGCAGGAACAGCTGAGAAAACAAGAGAGGCTATGAACATCTTTTATTGAGAAACTGTTAGCAAGAAACACACAGACACACTGTGTTGTACGTACCGTTGTTGTGCAGCAGTCTGTCAGGCTCAGTGTTAGCCTGTGGGTTTTGATTAGAAGTGAAACTCGGGTTAATGTTGGTACTAGTGTTCGCACTAGAGATAGTGTGTGGGGGTGGATTGGTGCTGGTGCTGGGGCAGGGGTGAGGTGACAGCGGTGGCAGCGTTGGTGTGTGGAGCGGTGCGATGTCACCTGGTATTCCAAGTAGACTGGTGACATCCGCTACAAGAGAGAGCCAAAAGTTATTCTCACTATCTACTGTTCTACCGTGAATCATTAATCTGGTTCATTAAAACGAAAACCTTTAGTGTAGAGTGGTTTTGCATAAATATTCACCCCACCCAAGCACTACCTAGACAAAGCAGTCATTCAAAACCCAGCGCAGAACCATGACGGAGACTGGTGACTGGGAAGCCACGGCGAGGCCAACAGTCACTCTGTAGACGTTACAGCGTACAGAGGAGGCTAGAAAGAAACCATTGCTCCAAATGAGCCACATGAAAGCATGACCGTGACCCGGTGAAGGTGTTATTTTGTATTGCTATGGTGAAATATGGTGGTGGTAGCATCATGCTCTGAAGACGCTTTTCATCCTCAGAACCTGGGCTGCGGGTCAAACTTAAAGGGAGAATGGATGGCGTGTACAGTGGGATATTACAAGAGAACCTGCTTTAGTCTGCTAAAAAGAAAAAAAACGAGAACTTGCTAGATACTTCACTTTCAAATAGGACAATTGACTGAAAAACAAAGTCCAGTGCAAAGCAGGAATGAAGTGATTAAAAGCAAAAAAGGGAAATGTTCCAAAGTGTCCAAGATCTGAATCCCACTGTGGCACTGTTTAAAAACTGCAGTTAACAAACAGAATCCATCCAACCTGAAGAACCGGGAGTAGATCTGCCAGGAAGAATGGGCAAAAATAACTAACAAACAGTGTGTAAAGCTGGTTATACCCCAATAGTCTTAAAGGTTCTACCGAGTACTAGTCTAAAGGGGTTGAATACTTAATACAAGCAGCATTTTTGAATCTGATGACTTGCAATACTTTTGCAAGGCACTGTATCTTTTTTCCTTCCTTTGAGACATCCTGCATTTATGATGCATTATACTGGAAATGTATTTTAACGTGATAAATATCTTATATAATTCTTGCCAGAAACCTGTATAAATGCTCCTAAGTGGTTGTTGTACATGCACAACATTCTACAAAGTAAGAGTGTCACTTTATAATGTCACATATAGCACTTATATAGTCCATCTTTTAAGCACATTTGAAACCGTGATGGTGGGTTAAAAGACTTTTATAAACGCTGCATGTGAGTACAGTTTAGAAACCAAACATGAATGCTATAATGCATTATAACCAGTGTGCACAGATAAATAGTAGAGTCTGTGTTATAGTGCATGATGTGTTCATGGCAAACAAACACATTTTAATGTATTATATAACCTGACACTGCAAAGTCAAGTTTGCAAGGGTTATATTGATAATGCTTATGAGAAATTATACAGGCCTATGCTAGGCGTTATGTAATTATAATGTATGTTGTGTATAATGCATTGTGAATACAAGATTCATTGGACAACAATGGTTATTTTCAGAAAGATTCATTCATTCATTCATCTTCAGTAAGTAATTTATCCTGGCCTATCCGGGGCCTAACCCAGAAACACCCTCGTTGGAATGCCAATCCATTGCAGTGCGCCACACACACTCACACTCACACGCACACGCACGCGCACACTCACATTAACACACTGATTCACCATAGGGGCAATTTAGTGTAGACAATCCACCTACTGGCATGTTTTTGTTTAGTGGA
>JAQQZR010000033.1:7331770-7355314 GCA_030068235.1 Notoglanidium macrostoma
TGGCAGTCATTGCTAATAGAAAATCTAGAAAGCATGGTAACTCTACCTTAAACATCGTAATGGGTTTTGTGTATATGTTTGGAAATGAGGTGGGCTAAATAAGTTGAAAAAATATATTAAAATTTTTATTCAAATCCACCCATTTAACCTTTAAAGGCTTTTTAAAAAAAAAAAAATTTTTTTTAACCTAATGCACCTTTAAACTCAGTTTTCTAAAGCTCTGTTCAGAAAAGTTAATTCCCCAAAACAGTTCATTCCCAAAATGTTGATTATTGTTGTGTGTATGAAAAAAAAATTATACTTTTTATAATTATTTTTTGCCTTTCGCAATGAAATCAACATTTTAATTTTCAGACTAGATTTTCGGTTTTATAGAGTATGCAAATTTACACAGATTTAATTAGATGATTAGTCCTTTCAGTCCTGAGGTTTTTTGGCTGTCTGATCTTGTGGTCCTGTATCAACATGCTGCAGTTGTCACCTCTCTGTTTAAGGTTTTCCATAAAACTGTACATTGACCCTTTGTGCTTAGATCAGAAAGTAAATGAAGCCTGGACGCAGCACTTACTATTAAAATGCCCAGCGGTCTTCTAAGCTTTGTGTAAAACTTGATTAAAAACAGATCATCACCACCACTATCCTGGGCTTTTAGGAAAGTCAGTGAGCTTGATCCAAGTCGTCGGACGTTTAGAACAAATAAATCCCACTCTTAGCAGAGATCTTACCCACATTCAGGACACAGCCGTTTCAGCAACGCCTCAGGTCACGCCTACGCTCTTATCCAATAAAACGGTAAGATTATGATTGACAGCTGGCGCGTCCAATCAGATGGCAACAAAATCTGCCCTAGCTCTGTATTAACTAAATATGTTCACAACAACAATAATAGTAATGATGATAATAATAATAATAATAATAATAATAATAGTCACAGATCCAATTCCCCTGCTTGCATGGCCATCAATGAGCAAGTTAAAATGCTAGCATGTTGTAAATGCTTTTGAGAGAACTGTTATATTGCGACTATCACTTCCTAACCGTATCTGGCCTACACAGCTAAATGCTAAACCTGGAATTAGTTAACGCCTCTTTTAAAGAAAAATATTGGCTTTAAAGGGAACAGCCAGGTCGACAATAAGCATATGACCTACGTTGACTTAATATCTTTTTCGCATTAATTGTAAAGTTTATTATCAATACCTTATTGTCAGATATATTTCTTTCAAAACGTACAACCAAATCATTTCATTAAAAAAAAAAAAAAAAAAAAAATCTCCCCTTCACGTTTAATGTGAACTTAACCCGGAAGTGTTTGACCGTGGCCACTGACCTTGGCAAGCGTTCTCTGTGGGCCTCTCCTATTTGGAGATATTTTTTGTATGTATACAAATGATGACAGACTTGTATTAGTCTGGGACTATGTGAGATCGAGTGGACATGTACAAATCAATGTATTAAAAAAAAAAAAAAAAACACCAAACTGACACAGTGCACTGTAACATGTTTTACTGACATGCTAGCCTTTGTATTGGTGTGTGGGCGCTCGAAGGATTTCGGGAATCATTAACTAACGTTAGCGTTATTCCTTTGCTGGAAAAGACAACGATTAGTGCTGGAGCGCATTTATAAAGTCACTATTCCGTTGTGTTGGCGTGTGTTTTAATTCCAGCCTTGTGCACATCCTTAAGGTTTGGGCATCTTTGCAGTGACAGACCTGCTAGCTAGCCTTTGCTAGCGCCTCCGACTCGTGTTGGAGTTGCAGAAGGAAAATGTCAGATTTTGACGAATTCGAGAGACAGCTAACGGAGAACAAGCAAGGTAAGCGCAGAAGAAAGTTTCCCAACTTTAAAAAGCAGCTAATAATAATCATTAAAGCAAATAAGTTACTACTTACTGGTGTGCGGAGAAGCTGCAGCGGTCTGAGCAGGTGACGCTGCCTTCTAGTTCATTAGGCTAGTGATGTAGAAACCTTACTGTAACTCATACATGGTAAACAGCTGATGTTTCTGTGACTTACTAAATTGTTTTGGAATTCAACACTAATTGAATGCAACTCACTCTATTTGCATACATGGACTTGGACATTACATCGCTTTACTGTCTGGTAGAGAGGTTTTCTTCAAAGCAAAAACACTGAGCCAAGTAAAGACGTAAGCAGCAATATTAACAACATGCCAATCTTATGCTTTCTTCATTTATTGTTGCTTGGGCTTTGGAAAGCTGCAAGGAAGCAACAGCGTGGTAGTAAATCATTGGGCTCTCTTCTTTTGCTCTGACAGCTGACAGAGATAAAGAGAACAAGCACCACCGGAGGAGCAGCTCCAGGAGCCCGAGCCGAGAGAGGGACAGGAAAAGAAGGAGCGGGGACGGAGAGAGACGAGGAAGCAGGGACCACCATGGGGACAGCAAGGACCGCAGACACAGGCGGAGGTATACACTGTTGCGTGTTGATTGTGCAGAGGTGGCTGAGTGGTTAAGCCTTTGGGCTACAGGTTAGGAGCCCTGACACCACCACGCTGCCACTGTTAGGATTAGGGGTCGACCAATATGGGGTTTTTTCTGGGCTGGTACCGATGCTCAAGGACATCGAAGACTGATATTTGGGGGCGATATTCATTTACCATGACTTTCATGTTCGTAGTGGGAAAATGTACAAGAACGCACCACTTATTCGCAACTTACATTAAATGTTTAATATTAGAACGTTATACAAGATGTGCCACTGGAGACGGGCCTTAGTGAGGGAAATTATACGATCGAGTGCGTCTTGCTTTTCGCCGACTGCATTGTACAGCCTCGACATATTCTTACTTCTCACTACTTCAACTACTACTGCTTCGTTCCCGTGTTTCTCAAGGGCTGTGGGACATGGAGGAAGACTACAGAAGTGTCGGTTGGTTGTACTCAATGCGTCATCCATTATTCCAACAGTCCAGTAATGCTGTGGGCAGGACATTAGGCCGGAATACAGGAGTGTGTTTTTTTTTTTTTGCATCAGATTCATACATAACAACAATGCTTTTATCGCCAAGGAAACAACTTGAGGTGCCGATTCTGATAATCTGAATAATGCTGAATATCGGCTCTGATGATCGGTCGACCCCTAGTTAGGATTTTCAGCAAAGTCTATAGACTTGTCCCTCAGCTGCTGCTGTAATCATAAAGACTGTGATCCTGACCTCCTGTTTGACATGATTATCTTTAGCTGTCATAGCCGAGTAATGATTTATAATCCTGCTGTCCAGTGTCACCCAGAAGAGGCTCCTTTTTGCATCTGGTTACGTCGGTCATCTCAGGGAGTTTTCCCCTGCCTCTGTCACCTCGGGCTTGATCGTTACAGATCTAAATATCAATCTACACTTGCATTTTTGTAAAAGCAGCTTTGTGTCTGTTTTCTTATCAAGTGCATGCTTTTTATAAACACCCGTGTACTCCTTACAGTCGGTCCCCGCACCGTGAGAAGAAGAAGGCCAAAGTGAAAAAGTACTGGGACGTTCCTCCTCCTGGCTTCGAACACGTCACACCCATGCAGTATAAAGCCATGCAAGGTGAGGTGTGCTTTAACATTACATTCACGTATTTGAAGTACTTGTATTTTGTGTTCCTGATAAACATTTACTGTATAACATTAAGTAAAGCTAGCCGCCCAGGATTGCAGAAGAGTTTAAGTACCTGTGCAGTATGGTAGTCGGTCAGACAGTGTAAGTGTGTAAAGCTAAACAGGCTTGTTGTGTGAATGACTTCCTGTGAATTCTATGCCCAGCTGCTGGCCAGATTCCTTCTACTGCCCTGCTCCCTACAATGACCCCTGAGGGTCTGGCTGTGACTCCGGCTCCTGTGCCTGTCGTGGGCAGCCAGATGACGCGCCAGGCTCGGCGGCTGTATGTGGGCAACATCCCGTTTGGCATCACGGAGGCAAGTATCATCCACTTTGATTATAACAACTGGACGTGTTTGCGCCGGTCTAGTAAGTGGCTGCTGCAGCTCATTTCAATTCTTTGGTGTGCTTTGATACTTGCTGTTTCACTGCTTTGAATCGTCATGGCAACCCTCCTGTCTTTTGTTCTTTTGTTCAGGAGTCCATGATGGACTTCTTTAACGCTCAGATGCGGTTGGGCGGCCTGACTCAGGCGCCAGGAAACCCAGTTCTCGCTGTGCAGATCAACCAGGACAAGAACTTTGCCTTCCTAGAGGTAATTCTTCTCCCAAGTTCATAAAGCACGCATATGTAGTCTAGATAGAAATGTGTTGATCCGTTTGATTTGTAATAAAGACCGAGTCGTTCGGCTTTAGTTCCGCTCGGTGGATGAGACGACGCAGGCCATGGCGTTCGATGGCATCATCTTCCAGGGACAGAGTCTGAAGATCCGCCGACCGCACGACTATCAGCCACTGCCAGGCATGAGCGAGAACCCAAGTGTTTATGTGCCAGGTAGAGTTCATTTTATAATTCACACAGCTGATCGTTAGTTCTGATCGTAATCAGGGATGTGCACAGGTATCCGAGAACCCTGCTAAACACTTTACGGGCCGATATGTGAATATGAAATTTGGCTATTCATGATATCATAAATGAATACGTAGTCAGTGAGAAGATATGAAAAGAAACGCTGGGTTTAACAATGTTGAGAGTAGCCCTGTTGTGGTGTGCATAGCGGTTGGAAAACGTTTAGGCAGAGGGCCGTTCTTAAATACAGCGCACTCAAATCAGGTACCTCGGGTTTGCAGATTGGGCCTAATTGTTATTGTACCGAGTTCTCCTTCCTTTCTGTGCCTTCATTCAGCGCTTTTTAAATATCCACACATTGCAATACGTGTATTATCACTGTCATCATAAAGTTATTTAAGAGACCTGTAAACATGTGGCAGTTGTGAATTTCACACTGTTGTATTGCTACAGGCTGAAATGTCATGCTGAGATGCAGCAAATCTTTTTTTGCGCGTGTTTATTATAAGCGTCGCTGTATTGATGCCTCACCACAAAGTATAACCGCAGTGCAAAAAAGGCTCGATTTTTTTCTTTCTCTCTCTTATAGCCATATCTGTTCATCTACCTGAATATTCGGTATCCATGGTTATAATCTAATCTTCTCTTTCTCTCCATGCCAGGCGTCGTTTCCACCGTGGTGCCCGACTCGGCTCATAAACTCTTCATCGGCGGGCTTCCTAATTACCTCAACGATGACCAGGTTTGTGTGTTCCCACAGCAATGCCATGGCAACGGTGCAGTGTTGCTAAATATGTGGACACATCTCTCTTTACTCTGAACTTTAATTGAATTTAGTTCTACTATAATTAACGTGCTCTGTAGTTTTTCACAGGAAAGGTTTGTTCTAAGGGGGTTAACTGTATGAACAGGTGAATTTATTCCCACATAATGTCTCAGGTGAAGGAGTTGTTAACTTCATTCGGGCCTCTGAAAGCCTTCAACCTGGTGAAGGACACCGCCACTGGTCTGTCGAAAGGCTACGCCTTCTGTGAATACGTCGACATCAACATCAGCGATCAGGTGATTTCTTTTTTTAAAGCGTCTCATGCGTACATGAAGTAAATACCTGTTCTGAATTAAACGCATTGACTTCAGTATTAAGAAAAGACGGGTATTTATGAATAGTTTGTTTATTGACCTTGTGGGGAGGCTGAGGAACTGGAAGATATTCACTTGTACTTATGCTTCTTTGAAACGGGGCTGAATGAGTCATCTGTGTTGCCACATAGGTTGATGTTTCTGCTCCTTGAGAGCTCATCCGACTTTTGCAGGACCTCTCCTGCTGCTAGTATGCCCCCTGTGTGCGCTGCATTAATATCAGGCACACTATTGGGCAAATCTACTACAAAGTAGAGTTGAGTGTTGGCACTGTGAGCTTGGTGTGTCTTATAGAAGACCTTCAGAAACGTGCATTATGTACGAATAGTGCACTGAAGTGTGCGTTTTTTCATGGACAGGATCAGAAAACGGAGACTAGCGGGACCCGGAGTAGAAATAAACGGGAAAGCCGAAGCGCAAACGGCTTTTTAATACAGCTGGCGTTTCCAGAACTTTTGCAGGATCTCTTCACAGAATTGCTAGGAGAACTGAACGAAAAGTTGCCGAAGCAGAAAATAGCATACATGTCACAGGCTGCAACGTAGAATTGGATGGTGTAGAGGCAGAGCAGGAAGCATGACAATTCCATTAATGTTTTCTAGAAATAGTGTACACTTCCTAGGGTGCCACCCGTTGTAATCTCGCCACTCGTCTGTGATGCAGGCTATCGCTGGGCTCAATGGCATGCAGCTAGGGGACAAGAAACTCCTGGTCCAGAGAGCCAGTGTCGGATCCAAGAGCACTACTCTGGTGAGCTTTTGTGTTTGTGTGTGTGTGTGTGTGGGCGGGGAGGCGTGTCCGGGTGCAATACATGTACTGTATTCTGCCAAGCACTGTGATGATGCAGTGGTTACCTGGGGCTTCTGTTCCCTTTCATGTCAATTTTTATTGTCAGCTCATCCAATGTAAATATTGTGCCTCCTGTAGCATGATACACACAGGGGAGATTTATACAGCACCACGGATGTAAATATTATTGCGACTGTGTGGTATTAGCCATGCTTATCCAGTTTCAACTGCATGACAAAGTGCAGAAGGTCAGTGTGGCAACTAAGACTGAGCATACGGACATTACGTACATGACGTGTAAAGCAATGTAAGGAAATAATTTAAGGTGCCTGATCGACCCCTTTCAGGAGAATGTGTAAAACGATTGCGTACAAGAAACACAATGGTTTATCATTTCTATTCAAACAGCTGGAGAAACCCCTCATCTGTATGTTTCAAGAATGCAAACACATCTTCAAGTTGATCGTTTCATATTTCTCTGTGATGTAAATATGAGGTTGCAGGTGTGCCATCACACAATATAAAACTCTCTAATTTATTTATGGCCAGTCAGGCAGCTCTCCCCTGTCACATGACAGCTAGGGAGCGACGCGCTGTCCGTCCACTTCCACATACCTGAGCTCAGAGATGCCCAAGATTGGCTGGTGTCACTGTGATCGGTTGATTGTGACTGTAGGCATCACTGAGCTCAGATGAGTCCAGAATTACCGCCAGCATGTTTAGTAATAAAGAGAAGGCATACAATGAAAATCTTAATAAGTATATATTTGGAATAAAAACTTCCAAATGTTCCTTATTGTAGGTCATTCATTTTATAGTACTTCCTCTTCATTTTATGAAGGATGCGAATAATTTGAAGAGAAGTAGTATGACTAGAAGTCATACCAGTCCCGAGTGGTATCTGTCTTGTTCCCCCCTGACCTCTCATTACGCCTCCTGCCGCAGCCCGGGATCAACCAGACGCCAGTGATGCTACAGGTGCCCGGCCTGATGAACAGCTCCATGAACCAGATGGGCGGCATCCCAACCGAGGTGCTGTGTCTGATGAACATGGTGTGCCCCGAGGAGCTGCTGGATGACGAGGAATACGAGGAGATCCTGGAGGACGTCAGGGACGAGTGCAGCAAATACGGCCAAGTGAAGAGTATCGAGATCCCGCGGCCTGTCGACGGCCTCGAGGTGCCCGGGACTGGCAAGGTAGGTACACTCTCACACACTTCCTGGAATGCAGTTTATTAGGGATTAGCACAAACGTTTTTGTTGCATCATGTCATGGCTGTCTCTTGTCTCTGTTTGTGTTTGCAGATCTTCGTGGAGTTCATGTCCGTGTTTGACTCTCAGAAAGCCATGCAAGGCTTAACAGGCAGGAAATTTGCTAACAGAGTGGTGGTGACCAAATACTGCGACCCTGATGCCTACCACCGCCGAGACTTTTGGTAGAGAAGGAAAATGTGAGAGACTTGATGGAGTGTATGGTGTTTTCTGTTCCCGGTCCATTTTGTGTGCGTGCACGTGTCTGTGCGTGCGTGTATGTGTGTGTGCGTGCGCGTTTGTAGGTTTTTCGGGCTGTGAGAGGGAGTGAAACGTTTTTAAGTTTAACTTGTACCCTGATTGGTGTACTGTACACTCAACTTTGGTGCCGTTACTGGTTACTTCACTGGCTAACAAACTTTTAAACGACACTTCAGGTGTGGTACTGTGAACTTTCCGCACCTTGCAGCGAACTCAAAAAATGAACTACGATCGCCGTTCAAAGTGAACCGAAATCCTGCTACACACCAACCTGCGTTTTAATTTTATTTCATGTTTGTGAAGGTCGAGATTTGCGCTTCACTTTGTAAACATCCCGCTCGCTCCCATTCCTCTCCGAGTGTCACGCCGTGAGGGACAGGATCACCCAAGGGTTTGAGAGCGTTACAAGGACTTGGATTAATGGGGTTTTGACATGATTTTATTTCATTTTATTTTTTCATTTTAAAACATGACTTGAAAGATGACTCCTTGCTTTGGAGTATTTTTGATCTACTGTTTAGCGTAAAACTATTCCTCGTGTTTGGACTCGAATGGTGGAATAAATCGGCTGTGAAGCGTAAATAGCACGGTTAATGTGAGAGGCCACACAGTGACTTGCTTTCTTTGTGTATATAAGAATCTCAATACTGAAACAGGCTACTGTCTAGGGTTAGCTCAAGTTTATTACCACGGACCTTTTCCTCCTTTTTCCTTTAAGAAAGAAATGTCTCCATGTTTTTGTTTCGAATGCCTTTTTTTTTTTCTTTATCTAACATGTCCAATGCTATTTTCTGTAATGGAACAAGCACGTTATATCTTTCACTTACTGTGCACAAGGACCAGTATTATCATTTGGTATGATAAAGTATAGTCATTCAAAAGGGTTTCTGGAATGTTTTGAGCTCACAAAGCAGTGCAGTGCAACATGTGGTGGAGCTCTTCAGTTCAGACTGTGTAACAGCAGTGGGGATGGAGTCAATTTTGTGGCTGGGAGGTTTGGGGTATCCCTGCTGGATTCTGTCTGTCGTCAGTGCTTTTCTTTGGTATTCTATTTTTTGAGGATGCGGTTTCTCAAATTCATAAATAAAATAATCTTGGGGAAAAAAAAGCTATCTGTGTATTAGTTATTTGAAATCAGCGGTTCATATCTGCAGTGTGGGTACCACAGTCTAGATTTCCGTCCTCTCAGCACATGAGATTATTATTAAACCTCCTCATTACCTCATAACCTCATTATTAAACCTCCACTAAGTTGAATCAGATGTGTCGGGAGCAGGTCCTCAGGAATGGAGTTGGGAAGCTGCGCAAAACCATGAACTACAAATTAGCATTTCTGTCTGTCCCCATCACACCAAGGTTAAGTTGTCTTCAAAAGCTCTTCTTGTAATCTCTCAACATGGCTATTTTTTTAATGGATTCTACAAAAAAAAAAAAGGTTTATATTTGAAAAGCATGGTTAATCTCTTAACGTCTTCTAAATCCGTCAGCCAACCTTTATAAAAAATCTTCATGTACACTTGGCAGCCACTTGATTAGAAACACCTATTCACTTGCTTACTCACACAGTCCTCAAAGATTTGATCTCGGTGGCCTTTACCTTTGCATGTTGGTGCCAAAAGGGTTGGTCTGAATATTTCAGAAACTGATCTCCTGGGGTTTTGACATATAAACAGAGTCTACACAGGATGGTGCAAACGACAAAGAGCATCCAGTGAGGAGCAGCTCTGTGGGCAGAAACACCTTGCTGAAAAGAGACTTCAGAGGAGAATGGCTAAAACGACAAGACAACTACACTCTCGCCACCCCAACCCAAAAACCCCCCCTACTCTGTACAACCATGACGAGCAGAAAAGCATCTCAGAAAACACAACACGCCAAAACTTGAGGCAGATGGACTATAACAGAACAAGACCATGTCGGCTTCCAGTTCTGTCAGCCAAGACCAGAAAGCTGAGACTGCGATGGTCACCGGCTCACCAACACTGAACAGTTAAAGACTGGAAAAATGTCACCTCGATTTCTGCTGCGACGTACAGATGTTCGAGATTGTAGTCAACAGCTGCAATCCTTGGACCCCACCTGCCTTCACGCTTCAGGCTGGTACTGGTGATGTAATGTGGTGGGTTATGTTTTCTTGCTGCACACCTTTAACACAACTCAAGCATCATCTGAGGCCTATCTAGGTATCGTTTTAGACAATGTGCATACCTTTATGGCCATCCATACTGTCACAAATTATAAGAATTTAGTGAAAGAGGACTGACCTGGTTATACATCCTAACAGCAGTGATGTTTGTACTCCACCTAGAATCTGGGTGCTTTAATGTGCACTATATTTGCACAAGTGTGACCTATGTTTTTATCTCTGTGTAAGAGCCTGAATTCAAGGTTCTAGTAACCTAGGGTTGAAGAGGAAGAAACAAAACAAAATGGTAATGCTTTACATTTACACATGCATCAGTTATCATTATAAACTTATGTAATGTTAAAGTAACAGAATTGCTCACTGATATTTATTCAACCCGTGACTAAAAGTACGTGTACTTAAATTCGCAAAAATGAAATGTTGCCTAACTGTAACTTTCAGAAATTCTCTCCAGGTGTACATAACCTGCTTCTGTTTTGAAGTACATAGCAAACATATATTAAGACGTTTGCTCGTATTGCGTTTATTTTTCACTCACTGCTGCTAGGAATATTATTAAAGCATGTGTTAATGATTTAGCTTCTTTTGTTTATTATTTAAATAAACGCATTCATTAATATAACCATCTTTTTACTTTGTTAAGGTCACTTATGTAGTTTTAATGCTGACGTTAAATAATTGAGAACCTTAATTTAAAATGTTTCCAAAAATATAAATATATATATTTTTTATCTTTGTTCAGCAAGATAAATTGTACTCTTTCACCCAAATGAGTCCTTTCTTGCCCTATTCACTCTGCTATTTCTTAATTAAAAGCTTAACCTCTCTCTGCACAAACAGCTCTCTAGCAGCGCTCTCTCTGCAACTGTAACTCCCGCGCTCTTAATGTCATTAACAGGTGGTTGTCGAAAATAGAATCTTCACACACACTTATATAAACATATGTGTACTGACTGACACGCTCAAATTCACGCATATTCCTTTCTACATGTTAGCAGCCCATTTGTTGTGTGCAATCTGGATCAGATTAATGTTATATCTAAATTCATTGCACGGATTACAATGTAGAAGCCTGAAAGCAAGCTCAGATTCACACCATTACTCTACACTCTACCTCCACCCCTAGGCGCCTGTCTGCCTGTTGCCCTGTCTGTCCCCCTCTCCCTCCCTCTCCCCTCACTAAATGCTCTCTCTCTCTCTCTCTCTCTCTCTCGCTCTCTCTCTCTCTCTCTCTCTCTCTCTCTCCTATCTCCCACTTTCTGTGTAGCGTCATATACATGATCCTCAGAGCTGCACCCAGCCAGGCTACAGGTCAGAGATTTCATTACACTTGCTAATGTCTAGTTTTAACTCAATGATGAGGAGCAAAATGTGCTTAATATGTTAATCTATTACTTGTATATAATTGTGTACACTATATAGTCATCGGAAACGAGTAGTTTTTGATGACAGTTTGCAAGGGCCAACGTAGCTTGCTTTCTGGGTACTTAAAACGTCCACTATTTCTCCAGAACTATTCGAAAACATTAATGAATGTGTTTTGATGGATTATTCTGTTAAATAAGAAAAGGCACATTGGCTCCCTTTGCAGTTTATTTCTTGTGCCTTGTGAACTACACTAATAATTATGTACAATTATATTAAAATTGTCAGAGGAACATCCTCACATAGACAGTAATATAAACATATGTGTGTGTGTGAGTGTGTGTGTGTGCATATGTGCGCACATAGGGACATATGATATTTACTGGGATGATAATTGATCTCTTCCAATAGGACTGCGTGTTAAACTGTTCAAACAGATCTCCCAAGTGACCATCTTGAATCTTGACTGATCTGAAGGTTTATTTTAGGTCTTTCAGTTTGATCGATCTCTCACTTTTACCTAATGCATGTCTGAAGATTTCATATTGGCATGAACGATTGCTGCTAGACTCATGGCTGTAAGTGTCATGTTTTTGCAGAAGTGGGTAATGGTTAGACACATGGGTTCTGCATAAGATGAGATTCCGGGTGGGTTAATTTTAGCCCGGGTTGGAGTAAGTGTTTCAGTGTTTGTCTTTGGTCTGTCTTATCTGTCTTAGTTTCCTGCAATGGCCCTATATACATTCTTAACTATTTTACTTAGAAATGGCTAGAAATGCCCTTGTTTTGTAATGTACCTGCAGTGTTCAGGCTTGTGTGGCTCTGGTAGCGTATTCCAAGGAAGTGATCTGAAGTGTCCACATTTATATATACACAACACTCATTTTGCTAGGAAAATGAGTCGATAGGTTCAGTGATTTATTGAAACATGTGCAAACATATATGTAAATACAGACTATAATACAAAGAGAGTTTGTATAATTCTAACAGGCCTTAAAGTCAATACTTGATATGACCACCATTATTCTTCAACACAGCCTGAATTCAAGGCAAGCTGTCTTATAATTTCTTTAAGTAGTCTTGAGGAATAGTTCTCCAATTTGCTCCTTGAAGGACATTACAAAGCTCTTCTTTGGACTTTGGCCGCCCTTTGTTCTGTTCTCTGTCAAGATGATCCACACTCTTTCAATAATGTTGAGAATCTGACAGTGTTCCATCGTGTTTTTTTTCCTCAAGACTACATTAAAAAATGTATAGTACTGTCAAAAAGTCTTGAGCTTCCTGGTTCTTTTTTTTTTTTAATTTTCTGAATTATAGAACTTCGACAAAGCTATACTGTTTGGTTCAACTTATATCCTCACTATAACTGTTTCATCAACTGGAAATGTGTGTGTTGGTGAACTAAGGTTCTTTGTTAAAATCCATCTCCGTGTTAACTTGCAGTACCTTGCTTTTTATCAGTCAGAAGTTTATGGGGAATTTAACACTTTCCCTTCCCATTGCTCAGCTTAACGCAGGACCAGTCCACTTTGGTTTTGGTTAAGACATTAAAAAAGGAAAAAGCGACATGACAACATAAATTTCATATGTTGCATGTATTACTATTGTTGTTTGTTGTTGTAGTAACACTTTACACAATTTCCCTTAAATATCCATTCATTCCATCTATTAATACAAATAAGATCATAACAACCAGTAATAAAGGTTTAATTCATAGTTGGGGAATTGAATGTGTCAGGTTGAATGATGGCTGCCAGTATTTAGTCCTGGAAAGTTGTCCAAACTTCATCTAAAGATTAAATATTACTTAATTCAGGGGTATCTGTTTAGCGCACCACAGTACTGTTGAAAAGTGTTGAACAGCAGCTCTGGCTGTATTGCAGGCCGTAATTCTTTTAGATTAATGTGCTTGTTCTAACACTACCGTTTCTATAGTAACAGCTTATGCAGGGACTTGTGTGGTGGATGCTCCAAAAACTGATTAATTGTTGACTCATATGGTGAAGTTTTCTGTGTAAACACACTTCTTAAGCATTTTTGCCAGAAGTCTCCAGTGTCTGTGCTTTGCACTTTTGAAATGTTCAGATCTGAGAAAGTATTTAGGACGGAGGACTTTCTCAATTGGCAGTTTCTCAGTGACATATTTTGGCTTACTAATTTTAAGAGGCTAGTGAAGGAATGCCTGTTTATAGCTGTTATAAATAACAGGATCTAATTTCTTTTGCAGACGTTTCTCAATGTTAACCAAGCATACAAAGTGTTCATTTACAAAAAATATTTAATACTGGCAAATCACTGAGATATAAGAGGAATAAAACACTTCAGTATGTGCTATTATCCAAAAATAATTGTTTATGTAAGCTATCACACCACCCCATTGTTGATTATTATTATTATTATTATTATTATTATCAATTTGAATTATTATAGAATAATAATGCACACACTCATCTTCTCCTTAGTTTAATTTATGGAGTCCACAAATGGCTCACACTTCACGTATCATTATGTAGAGATAAGCCGCACAGACAAGCTTAATATTGAAGAGCAAACACTGTGTGACCTGGTTTAATCTCTCACAAGCCTTACTGGAAGTAAGCTTTATAAAAATAGGTGAATGTACTGTAATAAAGATATTATTGGTAAGTATCAGGCATCGTCTCATGGCTGCGTGTTTTGCTGAGTGAGCTGCGTATGATGAGAACATCAGAGAGGCATGTTACGCAGTGGTCATGGTAAACCCATAAAATCCGGACAACCTACCAATAACCCAGTTGCATAAGTGTTTACACCCCTTAATTAATACTTTGTATTAAAAAAAAAATACTTTTAAAAAAACACCTTTTGCTTTCAATACAACACTAAATCTTTTTAGTTAAGAGTCTACAAACTTGACACATGATAATCTGCCAATTTTATACCACTCTTTCTTGTAAAATTGGTCTAAATCTATTTAACTGTGAGGAGATCTCTGGTGCCCAGCCGTCTTCACGTCATTCCACAGGTTTTAAATAGGATTTAGATTCCAAAACGTTGATCCTCTTCTTCTGAAGCCATTCCTTAGTTGACTTTTTATGCTTTTAGCTGTTATTGTGCTGGAAGGTAACATTTTTTCCCTCATCTTCAGCTGTTTAATAGAGTCCTGCTGGTTTTGTGCCAAAATAAATTGGTATTTGGAGCTATCCATGATTCCCTCTATCTTGACTGGAGCTCCAGTCCCAGCTGAAGAGAAGCAACTGCATTACTTGATGCTGCCACCACAATGCTTTACAGTGGGTATGCTGTTCCTTCGGCAATAAGCTGCTTTGTTTTTGCTGCAAATATATCTTTCAGAATTATGCCCTAAAAGTTCATTGGTCTCGTCAGACTATAACACATGTTACTTCATGGATTGGGGTGACTTAGGTGGGCTTGGATGTTGTTATATGTATTTTGTTTTTTCATGAGAACGAGTTATCATCTAGCCACCCTACCCCATAGCCTAGACATTTGACGAATCCGAGAGATTTGTGTCACATGTAGGGAGAGAGTAGCGCTTGCCAGATATTCCTGCAGCTCCTTTAATGTTGCCGTAGGTCTCTTGGCAGCCTCCCGATAAGTTTTCTTCTTGTCCTTGTGCAATTTTGAAGAGACGTCCTGTTCTTGGTAATGCCACTATAGTGCCCCATTTTCTCCACTTGTTGATGATGGATTTTCACTGCGTTCAGTAGAGTTTTAGAAATTCTTTTCTACCTCTTGCCTGATAAATATCTTTTGACAATGAAATCCTGTACGTGCTTTACAAACTCTTTGCGTACTATGGCTTAACAGCTGGATGAAAGCAAGAAGATGTCCAGAAAATCCTATAGAAAAGTTTGATCTTTATTTGGGCTTAGTCAAATCACTTCACTGAGGACGGGTATATGATCATTACTTTATATCACTTAATTTATTTTACCTTATGTTCAAACATGAGTCTGAATGTGATTGGGTGATTCTGGACACAGTCACATGACCCATTATAAAACGGTGTGCACGCTTATGCAACCAGGTTATTTTCGGTTGAAAATAACTTCTCAGTTGCTATAACGCATAGCACAAGGTAGAGAAATATCTGACATGATTTATCTTAGTTAAAATTTTTTACCTCACTAAAACATGCACTTTTACAACAAGGATGTGTAGACTTTTCCTATCCACTGTAAATAAAAATAACTACATGAACTGTAATAATGTAAAAGGTAAGCATTCATTTGGCATGAATTTTGGGTGTGTGTCAAATTGTGTCGTTTGTCACTCATCAGATGTACATGAATGTGTTACATGCTGTAATTTATTCTTTTTAAGACCTGAAATAATCAGTGTGTTGTTTCATTTCTTTCAGGCTCCTCAAGAGGACGGTTCATCTGGTGACTTTCTGTATTTACTCTGGTCTCATTCTTCCTATAGGTAGTTTATTATATCTCCTGTGACTGATTACCTCTTACTTCTTTTCATAAAGTTTCTTCCCTCATTCATTTTTCCTATTGATAGTTTTCTTTCTGGTTCTTTATTCCAATTTCTCATCAAAAAGAGACTCATTTTATCTGAATACTTAACTGATTCGATTTATTTTTGCTTTTTTATAAATTTAATTTTGACCTCTATATCCCTTTATTTTTTACTACAAGGGATTTGTTTCATCTCCTTATTTTTAAAGCCTTCGACTCTGTTATACCCAACACCAAACCTGCAGGTGCAATGTGGTCTAACTTTTTCATGCAGCAGGAAGATGATTCACGGATGGGTGGGCATGTGGGAAGTGGGGCCGGGGCGGGGGCCGGGGCCGGGGGAGGGGGTGGGCGCAGTAAACCAAGAGCCAGGCCCTCACACATGAGTGACAGCCAAGAGGGCAAGATCAAGATAGCATTTTTTGTGGCCATTGTGGGTGTGACTCTGACCGTACTGGGCCTGGGCACAGAGTTCTGGGTGGAATTGGCACAGCCCAAACATTTCCAAAATGACCAGACATGTCAGATGGTGCACTACGGCCTTTGGAAGGCCTGCACCCGCACACTCTGGGTATCCGACATTGACCCAGAGAGAGAGAGCTGCGGCCCGGCAGAGCTGCCTGGAGGTCAGTGGTGTGCTTCTCTCTCTCTCTCTCTCTCTCTCTCTCTCTTATACAAACTGCTTAGATGGTATTTATATCTGAATCTATATTACACGTGATACTGTTTCTCTGGAGGCTCTGAGGGACGTAAGGAATTCAACAGTATGTGGTGTGCTCTTTTTGGAACAACATGATGGTGTGATGTTTTGATTCCTCTTATACAGCAATTTGCCAGTATAAAAATGTCTATTTGAAAGAAATAAAAAAAATGTCATATCTTACTGATTATCTGTTACATTTAATGTCGTGGTGATGTCTGCGAAACATGTTAGGTTCTGTTATTATTTACATTACAACAGCTATAAAGAGTATAAACACAACTTATTATTATTATTATTATTATTATTATTATTATTATTATTCTGTTTGAATGCTGGCATATTTTGCAACAGTATGCAGATGTTAGCAAGCTCTTGCAGATTGTGCTTAATTATCCGTCAGCCGGTAATGAACCTGAACAGTTGGAGGAGAATTGGAGGAGGAGAATATTCTTGGCAAATATAATACATATTCATTTTCACTGCATCATGAATTCATA
Source organism: Notoglanidium macrostoma (assembly GCA_030068235.1). Lineage (NCBI taxonomy): Eukaryota > Metazoa > Chordata > Actinopteri > Siluriformes > Auchenoglanididae > Notoglanidium > Notoglanidium macrostoma. Next base: position 7,348,839 of record JAQQZR010000033.1, read on the forward strand.
ATGCCGGATAAGGTTGCAGCTTAGATCAATTTTACATAAGACTTACAAACTCACAGAGACAATATACTAACGCTAGTTACCCTAGGCATAACTAAGACCAGCTGTATGCCTGCACCTGAAAGTAACAGGTAAGCTTGCTGAGCAGCCAGTATTAATATTGCCATTCTCACCATGTACACTGTGGTCTAAATTTAATAGCAATTCTAACAGTGGCTTTTGAAAACTGGTCAAACTATAAACCCAACATAAAAAAGTTACAGACTGCTCTTATTTGTCATAACGTATTTGTCTTGTAACTGACATTTAATTTAGCAGTAGGAATGCCTTAGTTAAGTAGGACCTGCTGACACGATCAGCAACTACAGTAAAGCTGTAGAAGGAGTATTCAGCTGATCAGACCTCAGACCTTATCACACCATCCTGTCACTGATATTAACATTCCTATAACATTATGCCCCATCATGTTTATTCCTTACACCCTATATATAATCCTGGTGCATGTTATGAGATCTGTGTAATTAAGTGGTGATGTCATTTTTGTGCTAGTCAGTGCTAATGCAAGTATGTTCTTCAACACATGTTTCAATCTTACACTCCATCTCTATTCCACTGTCTCTCGCCTTCATCTTCTTTTGATTTTCCCCCCTTAGAATCGAACTGCACATACTTTAAGTTCTACACTTCAGGAGACAGTGCGGTCATTTTTAGGAAAACAACAGATAAAAGTAAGTTTCCGCTGATAAAAGTAAAAGTAGTTTCTTTTTTTTTTTTTTGCCTCCTTCCTATAAATTTAGTTTTTAACATCCTTTCCCTTCATCTTCTGTCCCATCCTTTGACACATACTATAACTCATTGTCTGCTTTTCTTACTCATATCTTCCTCACTCTTCTCTCCTGAGATCTGGTAGTTCCCAGTAAAGAAAAATAACTGATCTCTCTCTCTCTCTCTGATTCAGGTTTAAGTCTGGCATCATCGATGCTGGCACTGTTCAGTTTGTTTCTAATGGTAATGGGCTCAGTTTGTATTATCATGTCTCTTACGAAGAATGTACCCTTCCTCCTGAAGCCTGCTTCTGTCTGCTTCCTCATCTCAGGTGACCCTGATTCCTAATATTTTAAATAACGTTTTGTATGCCTGAAGACATTCCTAACAGTTTGTCCACTTTTGCTTCTTTAACATGAGAAAGATTCATCAGAAGAAAAAAAAAACCTTGTTTCTTTCCTTTGTTTAGTAACCCCAGTTGTAGCCAGTTTCAAATGATGTCTGATTTCCCAACCCCGCTCTAATCTCTTGGCTTCTTTCTTTCTCCACGTTTCTCTCAGGCATCCTGATCCTGCTGTCCATCATAGTTTTCCACCAGTCGGTACTGTCATTGCTGGCGAGTGATCACAGTGTCCCTCTGCACTATGAGCTGTCCTGGTCAGTGGCGTGTGTAGGGTTCGCCGGGGCCATCCTTCTTGTCGGCGGCATTCTCTTCCTGTTGCTTTCTTTGCCGTTCAATCCTTTCAAGAGATGCATAATGCACAGAAACAGCAGTGCCTAGCAGACTGGACTCTTTTTTTTACTTATAGATGGTGATAAGCTGACAGAATTGAAGACTGACAGGTTGCAAAGGTACATAAAATTGTATGATTTCTGGCAAGTGATGACGCTCGAATCAGATATTAGACCATTCTAAATTAAGCACTGAGTGGCCGCTTTATTGGGTAAGCTTTAGGAGACAGTAGATAGAGATTTGGTTGTTTGACATTTTTAAAACATTTTTTTATTAGATAATAGCCACCAGTCAATTGTTACTGTTAAGGGACATAATCATCTAAAGCTGCATTCATGATGCTCAGGAACTCCACTCTGAATATTTCTTTTTACCTCAAAATATTCACACAATTTCACCATGTAAAGTTTAAAAGAATATTCATTTGCTGTTTGATTTCTGTGTGGATATATAAGAAGTGTTGGAATATCTTGGTTCCATATCTTGGAGGTGTGATTATACTAAGGAGGTTCACCACTGATAGCACTAAAAGGAACATTTTGACAGTTTGCAGTTTGATAAAAAAATTAAATTTAACAAAATTAATCTATCAATTGCTCAACTGTCAAAAACAAATCAAAACAAGTCTGATTAAAAAGCAAGAAAAGAACTACAGAATATTTGTCTTACTTTCTCTTATCGGCACTGTTATGTTGTAATGACATCAGGGAATTCTAGTTTGGAGAAAGTCTGATTTTAGTGTGAGAATGGAGTTGGGGGTCCGTTCAGAACTTGCCTGTAACTTTCTGTTTCTCAGTAGATCATGAATGCAGCATTAGCCCTGTACAGTACCCAGATAACGGCTAATGTCCTGATGTTCAAGTTATTAGATACATTTTAGGTTACTTAAATGACTTAAAAGTGCTAAGGTCTATTGCATGTAAAACTTCAGCTGTTCCAAAGGACCTTATTTTATATATGAAGTGTGTTCTCAGAAAAAACAAAACAAAACAACAACAAAAGAAATCAGCTTGGTAAAAGAGCAATAGCAAGTAGCATTTTTTATTTCCATTAAGTAATTAGCTTAGTAAGACAGCCCACCTCTCACTCTGGAACATTCCACACCATTTTAAGTTATGTTCATTTTCCTTCATATTTTGATCAGGTTTTAACAGAAAATTCAACTTACTGTACCTGACAGTACCTTTCTTTGCATTTTATTTGTAGCCATTCCCAATAGGTTTAAGTGGTGGGCTGTGTCTAGATAGGTTTGAAGGCTTTGTCAGGAAGAAACTTCAGACCACTCTCATACTGTGTATTCTTTGGATATAATTTGGTTAGAAGCTACTTTTATTTATATAGAAGCTACTTTTTTAGAATTTACTATGGTGGCTTGTAAGGAAAACAACAGATACAGCAAATCAGTAAACACAACAACAAAACCCTAAAGACAACAGCAGATTCAGCAACATGACAGAAAACTAAAAACATGAGAGCAAAACTCAGAACACAAAAACAAAACAAAAAAAACATGACAGCAAAACTAAAAACATAAAAACAAAACTAAAAACACAAAAACAAAACTAAAAACATGACAGCAAAACTAAAAACACAAAAACAAAACTAAAAACACAAAAACAAAACTACAAAAATGACAGCAAAACCTAAAAAATGTAAGAGGAAAACCAAAAACAGAGCTCTCATTAGAGGTCACATGCTCATTGCTGATTGGCTACAGCATGTGTCAAAGATATGGTGGAAAACAGAGGAAATATGAACCTAAATAAATTTACTGATGCCTTTATTTATGCTTTTTTTTTTATTATTTATCAGGAACTTTCATAGAATCTTGGGCTCCTGTGTAAAATGTAAATAAAAACAGAATGGGATGATTTGCAAATCATGTAATATAAATAATGAATTGATATTTAAATATTTTAATCATTTAATTGAAAATAGAACACAGACAACATATCAAGATACACAATTTTCCAGTGTTTAGTTGCCCCTGTCCCAACTTTTTTTTTTAAACATGTTGGCATCAAAATCAAAATGAGTGTATATTTTCCAAAAATCAAACAAATTTCTGTTTCAACTATTTGATACGTCGTCTTTGTTCAATTTTCAATTAAATATGAGTTTATGTGATTTGCGAATCATTGCATTCTGTTTTTATTTACATTTTACACAGCATCCCAACAAATGGAATTGTAGATATGCTGTCAACTTTGTACTATATTAATATGAGCATGTGAATGCTGAATCGCTAGCTAAAGAAAGTTGTGTTATTCAGAATAAAGAATTTCTCATTATAATAGCAGTTACTTTGCACCAAATTGTTTTCATTAGGCTAGATAACAGACTGAAGTGCAATTCTTTTTTCATGTGATAGCCATATGTTACGTGTCCACTCAGCAATGAGCATGGGATGTTCAACAAGTACGTACCCTTTCCACATTGAGTTCATTTCACTGTTTCTTAATCTGCCGCTTTGTCTTGGCTTTTGATTTGCTTTTACGTTTTTCATTCTGTTGTGTTTTGAACTTACTTGCCACTGCAATTTACCTAATAAACAGGCCTCTCAGTGTAGTTTTAGTTTGTAGTGCATCATGACTATCTGACATAGTAGCAATAGCTCGTTGTACTCCTAGTGACGTACTCTACACACTTTCTGCTCGTACCTGGGTCCCCTAAGTAGAACATCTGGCTGTATGGTGGCAGCTTGCAGGCTTGTATAAGAGTTATTATGCTGATCTGGAAGAGCTCAGAGTGTGTGTCAGTGCTGTGGGTAAAGGGACGCATCAAAGGGACGTGATTAAGATCAAAGAAATGAGATCGTACAGGAAAACCTCACTCACAGACGAGAGTGTACATTGAGCAGTCACGTGGTAATATTAGTGACATTTCTTTTTTTTAATATTCATTGTACTGTCAAAAGAAAATTGAAAATAATAATGATCTTAATAAGAGTTTCTCTTCTCAGCAGGAGGCTTGGTCTTGCTTTGTACTTGGGTCTCTATGCTAGTATTGTATAGTATTTTCTCAGCAGCCATGCTGTTTAATAATTAAACAGTAGAAAAAAGAACATACCGAGCTAGACCAAGCTAGATGGGGAATATTACAGAAGAGTTTTATTTTGTGCTGGTTGCTTTGACACATCTAAATCCCATTTGATTTCATTAACAGCCAGCATAGTGTGCTATATGTATATGCATTATGGGTAAGCAAAATCAGTTCAGCTCAACAAAGCTGGTGTCAGCCTTATAAGCTTCCGCTAAATTGTATGCCACATGTTGCATATCGCGAATAAATAACATGAAGCATAAGTCTTTCAGACTCTGATGTCTACGTGCTCTTCATATATGATTTTCGGCTACAGACTGCTGCTCATTAGTGGCTTTGAACGTGTTGAGCATTAATATTTATTCTTTCTTAAATTATGGAAAATGTGCATTCTATGTTCTTACTGTGAAATGTAAATTATGTACCTTGTATGATGTTTTCTTTTTTGACTTTGTATTATACACAGACCTTACACACAGGCTGTAAATAATGTGTTTATATTTCACTCTAGAAGGCTTCTTTTTCATTTTAAACCTGTTTATAACCCTTTCTGCTCTTAATATAACTTTTTGTCAGGCCCTTGTTTGTTTCAACGTATATATGTCACCTTCACTATATAGTCCTGCTTGAGAATTAAATCTTTTGCATACAGGAGTGGGTTTTCCTCCCCCTTTCCCTGTCTGTCTTTTGTAATTCACTTGGGTTAAAATTAGTGCATGGTTCATATGAGCACATAAAGATTGATGTGAGTGAGAAATATTATCCAAGGGTGTTAAGTCTGCACACCTCCTCTCATTTGCAGGTCACTCTCATGAGCTCTTTGCTTCTTGAGGTCAGGCAGTCCATCGTGTAACCTAATAGAAGATATGACACTTCGTTGCTGTCTGTATTTGTGCAATACGGAAATTACTGCATGTTCGAAAGGATGTTAACTAAAGATCCAAACTGATTCAGACAGGGCTGCTTTAGCCTCTCGTGTCTTACAATATCAAAAGACAAGAGAAATTGTTTCCTGTGTAAACTCTCAGTGCATCTATGAAAGCATTTCAGCAGAAATACCTATAAGGAAGTGAAACTTGATCAGCATTTCCTTGCTTTTCTGCCTTCCTGGTGAAACATGAGCCAAAGGACAAATGACATCACACCAAGATTTTCTTCTTGTTGTTTTTTTTTATATAAAAAATCGTGCAATACAGTGTTTCAGTTTATCACACATTTAGATAAACTGGTTTTTTTTTTGTGTGTGGCTATATCTATTCTCACTATATATTTAGAGTTGCTCACATGAACGCAGTTTGTTGTTTTTGCATTTTCATAGAGGTTTAAAAAAAAAAACCTCAGTTTCAATAGAATACGTGTGTGTGTGTGTGTGTGTGTGTGTGTTGATGGCTGTTTCGCGCTCTATGGCATAGTGTCCCATGTTGGCCCTATATAGATTGATTGAGGTTGGAGGATCGTTTACATGTGTAGAATCTCTCATTGGAAGAAGCAGAAAGGTCTAATGGGATCAAGTGCAGCACAGTGAAAGTTCATTGTGTGGGAGCCTGGCCATGGGGATGCTGGCATGGTCACATCGTACAAAGGACATCAAGTCCAATCTGATTCAATCTGAACTTAAGTTGGACAGTATCCAATATAGATATATATGTAGCTTCTCAAGCTTCCCATAGTTTCTGTAACCTCTGAAAAAAAATGCCTCATCCTGGTCCCACTTGCATGTGACTTCAGATATAGTTATGCATAATGACATTATACATTGGCAATAGTTTCCCACAATATAGCCTACCCATCATCATTTTTATTTTTTATTTTTTTACACACATCTCTTGGTCTCCTCAATCATGGTAGAAAGCACAGTTTTGGATAGAAGATAGAAGTCACTTTACAATACACTGTCCTACAGGAACATCTATGGTGCTCTTTATACAAATATATATAC
>JAQQZR010000033.1:7355369-7380578 GCA_030068235.1 Notoglanidium macrostoma
GGTAATCTGGTAATGCCCCGAAATAAAGATGACTGCTACTTTCACAGCTACAAATGATCATAAAAATAATGATAGAATGATTCGTTTAAAAAAAAATTCATTTCAACACTCGGTCAGCAGTTTTCAGTCCATCAGTTACTATTTTCTTCGGTCGATAGAACTGGAAGACAATATTCAGAATAAACACTTAATATTATGTTATCAAAGGGTAGAAAAGAAATCAAGTCTAAAAATAAATTAGATGCTTCCTACAAAGTTGTTTTTTATGGTAATAATAATAATAATAATAATAATAATAATAATGTTTTCTTTCTCACACATTACAGACACTCATGCTTCTGCAGTATACACTGTATCGGAATCACAGTTGATGTCTTGAAAATCATTTCCAACAAAAAAGCTAGTCAGCACAGATTTTTTTCTCATAATAACAACAACAACAAACCCTCTAGGGATGAACTTGGACAACCACTCGCTTCAATTTCTATCAAAATAAAAAAGGGTAAACTTCACAGTACAGTACCCAATGATCATAGTTCACAATTTAAAAAATGTTATAAAACTAAATGAAAGTTGTAGTTGTTATTATGAATCATCATTGGATCAATTTTTTTTGTCAGAAACTCATTTTCCATAAAGTGAAACAGAATATCATTTCAGACAGGGATATTGGGAAATTATATTGTATATAATTTCTCAGCCTTTTTCCTTTTCTTAAACTGAGCACAACCTTCATTTGGCTTTCCCTATACAGGATTCACACTCTCTTCTGTTCTGGTCTCTCGCTACACCGGTGTGGTTTTCCTGTTCAGCGTGTTGGAATTGCTCTCAGGCTTGGCCAGCCTGTCGAGTGTACCCATCCCTCTCTCCCTCTCCACTGTTGAGGAGGAGAATGGCGGGGGTTGTGACGAGGGTGCCGAGTTTCCACTGGACGAATTCTGCACTCCTGCTGGATTGTGGGACTTGAGAGAGGGCAGTGTGCCGCTCATTATCATGGTTGCTCCTCCTCCGCCGCTCTCTTTGGGAAAGCAGTTGTGCAACTGGTAGAGCGTGGCTCGATCCACCGTGCCATACAAAGGAGGCGCACCCAGAGCCCCCAGTGCACCCAGTTTGGGGTCTCGTGACAGGGTATAGAGCGAGATGTCACCACCGGGTAGGGCTGAGTGTGAACGGGAGTGTGAGTGTGGATTTGGCAGGGTGGAAACGGAGACCGGTCCCTGTGAGAGCAGTGCTGAAGGGGGCAGGCCAAAGCTTTTGCTCCCTGGTGGGCCAGCAGCAGCAGGAGAGGGGTCCCGCGAGCCTCTTGATGGTTCGGTAGAGCGCGAGCTGGACCGTGAGGAGCGGCGGCGGAAGCGGTAACTAGGCAGGCGCAGCACAGCGTGCGTTGTGCTCTTGAAGATGTCGGTGCGTGAGCGGCAGCGCAACTCTTTGTTCTTCTCGATGTAGATGTTTACAGCCAGCACCCCCACCATCTCAGCCAGGATAAACGAAAGGCCACCAAAGTAGAAGGACCAGCCGTATGAGTATTGCCATTTTTTATCCTCATCTTTCTTTGGAGAGATGTCGCCTAGCGCTGCCGAGATGTACACAATCACACCGATGATGTTGCTCAAACCTACAGGTGAGATTTGTCAACAGACAGGCTTTTTAGAGCATTTCAGATAAGTTACAAATAAACTATAAAGTTAAATACTGCACAATGTAACTGTTGAGGATCTATGCACTGTCAAAGACTGCAGTAGTTCATGTACGTACAAAAAAGTTACAGCTCTCTGACAAATTAAAAGAAAAAACTGGTGGCTATTATGATGTGGGAAGCATTTCTACTTATCCCTTAAGAGGGAAATGACTCACACTCACTCATTGATAAAAGTGAGATAATTTATATTTATATACCACGTACCCATCCTATCTCATCCAAAAATGTAAATGAATTAGATTAGGAGAGCGACTTTGTTTTTCACTGGACTGGGGAGCCAGTACAAATTTTGGGCTCCAGTGAAACCTCTCAAGTGACAACAGGAAATGGGTTCTATTCTGTTTTGCGCACCACATTTTGAAGTGTCCGGAGCATTTCGACCAAAAATAAATTAGTTCGAAACGTGAAAAGTTGATAAAATGATATGCAAAATGAAATGCAAACCATGGTGACATCAATGGGCATGTAATTGGTTTGGAGAGGAAGCAGAGAGGAACTGGTTTATGAACCTGTTCCCTCTGTTGGTGGAAAAGGGGTATGAGAGGTTTATGGTCTGGGCCCCTAATCAAGACAGTTTCATTCTCCTGGACAATTTTACTTCCATTGGAATTGGAATTTGTTAAAGTAACATTTGTGTTGGGATTTTCCCCCCCACATGCACAAAGTTTGACATTCCTTCTTTTATAAAACAGCCTAATCACTGACAGAATGCACTAATTGCACTAGTTGAAGTAAAAGCTTCATCTTGGAAATAATTTAATGGTTTTTGGTTTCAGTCTTGACTTTGTCTTGCTTTCGTTTGGATTTGATCTTGACTTGCGCTCAACCCTCTTATGACTTGGTGTTGACTCCATCTCGACTGGTCTTGAACTTGGTAATGGCATTATTGAGTATAGGATTTCTTTGTATCTACTCATGGTCGTTGCAATTATCTCAACCTTTAAAACATGTTCACCCACCATATAGCTGATGTTGTAGGTATACAGTTACTGACTACCCACCTATTATACATAGATCAATGAAAGGGGATCACTGCAGATCAGATTTAGATGATGATGATTTATATGACATGATTTCTAGGTTTAGTCCCACCAAAACAGCCTATGAGTATATATCTACGTTAAGTGTCTAATATATTGTCACTTCAGTGTATCTAGACATCAAATAGACCCAACAATGAAAAGATTTCCAAACCTGCAGCTACAAACAGAATGCCAGCTCCCAGTATGATGTTCCTCTTGCTCTTGTAGAAGCGACTGGCAGCAATGCACACTCCTCCCATCAACAACAAGATTGCACTAAGGATTGGGAAGATATTTGAAGCCCGAACTACTCCTACAGAGAGATGGGGGAAAACGTTATCTTGTTCTATAGCAAGAGAAACTTAAATATGATTCAAAAAATAAATCACAAGGTTGATAGGGATGTGAAACAGAGCTTTAAGGTCAGTCCAAACAATGACAAACTGAACATAAAAAGAGATCATTATTTTGAGACAGTGTAATTAAATAATGTCTCTGCAATGTGGGTTCATCTTTTTTCTGCTAAAAACCCTCAGGAGAGAAGCTGCTTTTCCTCCAATGTCCAAAATCCCATCTGGGACTAGCTTGGCTGGCACAACTAAAGGACATGACATGAATATCAATCGAATGCCAGCTAGTATGTGTGTGCAAGCATGCATGTATGAGTGTTTTGTGTGTGCATCAGCCGTAATCAACAGCAACAGAGCTTCCCTGAAGTCACTTATCAGACTTATCCCACAATTCACAATAAATACAGGATTGTTATCTTTTAGGCATTAACGGTCATTTAATGTATTACCATCAAGGAAGGGAAGGAAAGTCTCTTACGTAAGACGTACTCTGCTCCATCGTGGTCGAAGTCGGCGTCTTCTGGGAAGTGGTTGATCTGAGAGCACACCCCTCGCTTCACGCCTACATGAAAGAGTACAGGTGATCAACACATCGCAGTCGCTCTACATATCTTAATTTGTTAACATATCTATTTCTGTATCCCCTCTTTCAAAGACTCAGTAGGACATGCTGTACAGCTATTAGTGGAAGAGAAGGACACCTCTACTGTTTGCACATGTTTAGACACACATTCTCACCAACACTGGGATATTCTAATATTGCTTATTTTTGACCTTTACCTGATTAAATGTCAATACCAACCTAAACTATTAGACCAATACTCATGTAAACATGAATATATTTACTGATAGAGACATCACAGCACTTATGTATGTAAGTCACCCTGGATAAGTGTGTCTGCCAAATGCCACAAATGTAATTCAGTTATTGATCATAAAGCATATTATTCAGTAACTGCAGTGAAATTAGATGGAAAGGCTTGGGGTTTTGAGAGTGAGGAATGTAAGTCAAGGGTCCTGGGAGATTAATGGGTTAATTAATTTTGGTAATATTAATTTTACTTTTCAATGAAAGGTAATTTTAACAATTGGTCAGGCCAGTTTAAACATAACATAATATGCAATGTAACACCAGTTAACATCTATTTTAAATATCCTTAAAATCAACAGAATATATCAACAGTTATTTTCGACTTGCAAAGCAGTAATATTTTTTGGCTGCTCTTGCCAATTCCAACTGCAGCCTGCACAATGACTACCCTGCTCTTAGCCAATGATGATAATTACATGAGTGGCTAAATCAGGCACTTTACAGCAGGGAAAATACTAACAAGCAAAAAAAAAAAAAAAGAAATTCTGCTTGAATAAGATAATTAGGAAATACAAACTGACAGGTAAATTAACAAACTAACTACATATGAGACAGGTGCTAGATAATCAGATAAAATATCCATGTCCCTAAAATAAATTCATAAATTCATTGGCATCTATCCATGATTCATTTCTGGAGCATGAAAAATAAACTAACTACTAAACCCATCACCTACAATCTCAAGTTGTTGAACGTTCCACTCACATTGAACACAGAGTTTCGGATTACAGACACACAGGACTCTGCACAACATTCATTCACATATATATATACATGCACATAGAGTGGAGCCCTGGAGTCATGCAGGCAGTTGGATAGCTACCCGCTCTACTGCTGGGGGCCTACTGCTGACGCACAGACTGACGCAATATGATGACACCATGACTGGTGGTGATGAATGCAGTGAGAGTGTGATGGAGAGATGAAGCACAGACGAAGGGAGATATGGACAGGTGTGAGGGAAGGTCTTGGGTTCGATTCACCGCTCTGTCTTTTTTTACATTTCCTCATGGACATTAGTCTGTAAGAAAGAAATGGGAGGCACAAAAGGGAAAAGAGTCAGCACAGCCCGTGGATGAGAAACTGGGCTCTCCAGTTTCTTGCTTACAGATCCTGCCGCTCTCTGGAGACAGGATGGCTCTATGGCTGATCCAGAGTGACACTTCTGTCCAAAGCACCAGTCATTTACTGGAAATAAGATCTTGACTGTGTGTTCCTGACCTAGCACTCAACCCTGTTGGAGCCTTGAGCTATAAGCTTAAACACGTGAAAGCAGCTCATTAACTCAAGCACCAATCTCAATCTCAAGTCTTTGTGTTAATGGATACCAAGAAGCAGGAGGACAAGCTTATGTTATGTAATATCTAAGTTATATGTCTTGTATGTATTCCCACACTTCACTGTCCTTAGACAGGAAGTGTAATCAGAAGGTTTTTAGAATGGGTCCTCCTTCCACTTCACCTAATCTCAGAGGCACTACTGAGGACATAGAGGATTATTTGACCTCTAAACTGTGCCAAACGTGCAACACGACATCTACTGAGAGAAGGAAGATAAGAGAAGACTAAGAAAGAAGGACGTAGTGAAAATCGCAGAAATAGAGAGAAACAGGCTGCATAGACTTGGAGAGAGGGGTAGAGATTGGCGAAGTGATGAAAGAGTAAGAGAGAACTAAAGAAAGTAAAAGAGAGAGGAAGATAGATGTGCAGCATGAAAGTGAGAGCTTATCTTTAATTGAGTGCTTTGTTGTTATGGAGCTTAGCCATAAGGCTAAATTAGCACTGAACAATAGTTGGGTACAGACTGAAAGGAGAGTGAATGGGATGTGGGGATGAGTGAGAACATTTAAGGTTAAAACACAACTCAGCAGTCCTTGACTGCATCCCTTTTAGTCTGGTTCTTCAGGTAAAACCTGAACAGTATTTTAATTAGGATTTCACTTGCTTTTCCTCTTACTGCCCACATTAAAAACTAAACATACTGTTTTTATACGGGTCCATGGATGCTGTCTAACCTGTGCAAATATTTTACACTAAATTAACTCATATAAATAAAAACCAAAATGATGCAATTCAGTCTTGTTTCATTCTTTAGAAAATTGTAATTCCCTACTGTGATGGCTCATTGTGTTGCCAAAAATAAATAACACATTATTTGGTGTCTCTGGTTTGAAAAATATTCCAATTTGAATGACATTTTAAATACCTTTTAACATATTTTTATTCCTAATATTTGAAATCAGTCTGGGTACTTCACTCCATTAAACAACTGCAACATAAACCCTTCCCTCTGTAAACTTTGAAATACCTCTATCCATATTCCAAAATCTCTGGCTAATCCAACATAACCACTGAAACCCCTCCAATCCTAATGACCACATATCCCTGAGACAGGAGAGCTCCTGACCCTCAAGGCAGCAGATCCTCCAAAGCCCCGAATGTGTGAGGGCTCCTGGGTCTTTCTTGTCCTTGTTGTGTGGGTCATCCTGCGTCACATTGGCTGTGCTGTTGCAAATCAGAGCACGAGAGTAGAGCCAGTAATCTGTCCCAATTGCCACTGTCATCAGGCCAAAGGAGGCGAATGCCCCCACGATGGTGAGAAGGATCTGGATCCCCTTCTCACACACCATGCCTGTAATGGACACATGGAAAAGTCCAGAGAAATGAGGGTGGTAGGGTAGACTGAATGGAGATTGCAGAGAAAGAAAAAAACGAGAGGGGGAAAATATTGTAAAATATTTCATACTGGCACATAAAGAAAATAAAAGTTTTTAGTTTCCATGGCATACTTCTGTACATAGTTCTAAACAGCAATATTAATAAACGAAGATGAACAATGAACCAAATGAATTTACCAATAGAATATTAGTTGCAGCTATAGCAACCATTTCAGGTTGTTGACGTTAGCAGTTTAGCAGATGATTTACTAGTTACATATGTGCTTGCGGTTCTATGAACCCTGGATATTCACCAGGGGTGGTGAGAATCACTGGGATAACTTCAGATAAATATATACCATTGTCATGCTTTCTCTGGAACCTTCTATGTGAGTTCTCACTAGATCAAAAGTTGTTCTGAATCATAGGAACCTCTGGGGGTCATCCAGTGTCCATAGAACCACACATATATAATTTTAATTCTATTTTACCAGGGGTGGTAATAATCACCTGGATAACCTATGCCTAATGGCATGAGAAACCAACCCACTATGGGACTGACTGGAAATGTGTTTGAAAATTACTGCTGTACTCAGACTATTTTATAAGGGCTATGGTAACCTTGTAGAACCAGGAGAAGGTGAAGGTGACACCCAATTAGCAGCCAAATAGATTTCTGGGAGTGCTACAAGACATAAGAAGAAGATACTCCTTGTAGATTTGCATACTGCTATAGGAGCTGGCCATCCTGCTCACCTATAGGCCATGGCGATGATGTCAGTTACTTTGTGTGTGAGTTTCTGTGCTTGGATAGGGATATTCCCAGAGTCTTTCCTCTGTGTCAGATGAACAGTTGATCTATTGATCAATTAGCTGCCATCTGATCCCAACAGTACTCTAGAGAAACCCATTTCAGTTCTGAATCCTGTTGAAAACCACTGTGCAGTTCCATTTGGTAAGGCACTCAGAGGAATGCACTGTCAACACTCTTCCACATACATGAACTTACAGGTTGCTGTGATTGACAGAGTAAATTAGATATGCCATATATCTAACCGGAGAGCACAGCTAATTTTGCTGTCTTGGTTCCCAGCCACCGATGTTGTGGCATCATTGGGATTTTAAGTTGTGATCTCCTGACAATGTTCGATGTATTCTGGTCTCACACAGGGGCTCCACATTTTGTGGTAGGGACCCCTCCAAGTGGACCCATTTTTGTGAGAAAAGCCATGCATCTCTTGTGAGCTAGACCTCATGCCCCTCTTGCTGAGAAGAGGATGCATCTCTGTCTGTGGGTCTAGCCACAGGGGTGTAGCTGCAGCCTGATAACCCACTTCTGAAAGTCGCTTCCAGTCGCTTCCACTGCTGCTGTGATCAGAGATCCTAGCATCCTCAACAGGAGTCAGTACTGTACATAGAGTCCTGCCTGATTTCCAAGTAAGATTTGCCACATATTAAGTGACAGGGTGGCAAGCTTTCTCAATGAATCAAACTTAACATTGATGAATTATCTGGCCTGACTTTGTGGGCTTTTCTGAATTTACCATGCACAGTAATATATGCGAGTTGCATGTATGTGTCCTGCTCATTGGTGGGGGCACATGGGAGTCATGCCTAGGGCAATCTGCATAAATCTCGAGATCACTTTTGGCTGCAGAGTGAAGTCACAGATTTGAACTTTGAACTGGCACGCCTGTTTTTTGGAAGGCAAATCAAAACAAGCATCTGTGTTCTCAGATGGTGGGGACAAATACAATGTGCAGATCCACGGATTTGAGTCAGCCACTCCAATGGTATTATGGCATGACAGCCTTACCATGTAAAAGGGAGGGCTAGCAGGAACCAGTTAAGCCCTCTGAAATCAAAACTCAAATGATCAATGTCATCAGTCTTCTGAACCATCATTCTTCTGAATAAGAAGGTATATTGAGTTCTGAACTGTGGGGTCCACTCTTTTGATCATGCTTCAACAAACAAATCTTGAGAGGAAAGTAACCTGATGGGGGAACATCTAATGTAGCAGTCTAGTATGAGCAACACTCAAACATGGTAGTGGTGCTTAGCCACATGCCTACCAGTTGACTAGATGATGGAGCCTGTTAAAAAACACTGAGCAGAGACACAATTGATTAGACCCTACCCACTGAGGAAAATGAGGGCACACGGAGATGCAGCTCCATCCCCAGTGCTGTGCAATGACGAATCTGGCTAAAGTAGCAGGCATCTGTGCAAACACTGCACAGTACAGTGTTTGAGGCCCACTTGACCTTAGCCACAGGCACACTAGGCAGTAGACTGGAAAGACTGTGGAATTAAGCCAGTAGCACAGAGGGACACCCAACAGGGAAATGAACTGCAGCCTGTATTTGTGTGACCAACTAACTTTGCAAGCTCAGTAGTGAAATCAACCACATTAGAAACCACAGTGAAAATCTCAGAGTGGCGAGGGACTTCAGCCCGGTGAGAGACTGAGTGTTGAGTACACCAGTTTGTATAGCTAAGTCTTGGATAGTGCTATGAGTGATAGCTAGGCTAGCATGCTAATAAGAGAACCCCACACAAAACTAGCAGCTATGGAGTTCCTATAAGACTAAAAAATATATAAAATTGACACTAAGTGAAGCTGAAAAATGCTTGGAGATAAGAGTCTTCTGCCAGCTTTGGAGGTTAGGCTACCAGTGGCTATAGCCATAGTAACACACTCTCAGGTCCCACATTTGTACAAGTTGAGAAAAACAAGAAAGGATAGGTGACTGTATGAGAGCTGTATTTATTTAGGGTGACCAGACGTCCTCTTTTCCCCGGACATGTCCTCTTTTTGAGACCTGGAAATTGCGTCCGGCCGGCATTTTAGAATGGTCCGGGATTTTGAGCTGCCTAAACATTCGTCACGTCATGGGCATCTCTCATTAACTAGTTATGATCCTACACGCCTATTCACTTCCACTCGTGCTAGTGGATTCAAGAGATAATTGAGCAGGGGGGGGGTCGAGCGAGGAAGCAGCTTTGAGCTTCGGATATCTCCCTGATTTCTCCCTGCACGATCACAGCCTACCGTCATTGGTTGCTCGTCTTAACCTTAAAAAAAATTCATTGGTCAGCACCGCAGGTAGCACCAATCACTGCCATCAGCACCGGTTTCCTTGGTTACAACAAGCGCATGGCGCTCGATATCTGCAGTGCAAAATGCCGAAACGCCGATGTAAATTCACTGACGATTTACAAAATAAAACCCCTTGCTTTCGTCCCGGTCGCGATGCTTGGGAGGCTGAGTGCATGACATGCAAAGCAGACACGTGCGTGTCAGTGGCTAATAAAGGTGCCACCGACTGACTGATGGAGATTTCACTGGTCTTAAGGCTCACCAGAAATGTACCAAATATTTTGAGAGGTCAAAGAGCACTGATTTTCACTCAGAGCTGCTGAAGATGGCCCAGTTTTTTTTTTTTTTTTGCCATACCTGCTCACAGCGCTAATACGGAGCGAGTTTTCTCCCTGATGCAAGCACAACGGACCAAGGAAAGGAATCACTTGAGTGTTGACTCATTGAAGGGGATCCTGTGCACCCAATACAACTTAAAGCATCTGACATGCAAGGACTTTCATACTTATGTTATGAGCAATCCCCAGCTATTAGGAAAGATCCAGTCCTCAGGAAAACATGCCCAGTCACCTGACTGAAAAGTGTCTAATCCAGGAGTTAACATTTTTCCTATTTTCTGAACATTTTTTTGTTTTCAAATCTGTGGCGTTATATAAGAAATGTGGGGTTTTGTTTCAGTAAGGACAACATTGGCGAGAACAAGTTTTCTTCTGAAAGATTTTGTGAAAAAGTTCAAAACGTTCTAATAATCTAGGCCTAGGGCCTTATTGCTCAAAGCTCATTGATCAGATCACACTGACTGTGTTGACACATTTGTATAATCCCCCCCCAAAAAAAAACACAAACATGTGAGCGTTAAGGTGTCCTCTTTTTTGAAAACCAAAATATGGTCACCCTAATTTATTACATATACTTGGTCACAAGTCACTTAGTGACTTTGTTGGTAAGTCTTGGTATGCGTGCACATGTGAACAACAAGATATCCTGTTGGTTGTTACTGCCCCGGGCAGTTATGAGTGGTGAAATAGAGCTACTAAGCATTGGCATAAGAAGCTAGTCTATTATAAGCCAATTATATGGCATTGCAAGCCTAAGAAATTATAAACAGCTTAAAAACAGAACAGAAAGTTATCAGAGTAGAAATACCAAGACAGTTATTTTTAACTCACACTAATGAACAGTAAAGAATGTAAATGCATATTAAATAAAATCACATAGTCATAATTGCAATTATCAACCTTAAGGGTATTATAAAATTGAAAAACGTATAACCCGAGAGTCCTACTCAAGCACTATTTAAATCCAATAAACCGTTTTGGCCATCCAAAATCAAGTTAAGGAACCACCTAGCATAAGACTGAATATAAATCATTTCTGTTGAAGTTTCTTTTGAGCCTACGTTGCTCACTCTAAACACAACCTGAAGCTAAACTTTCAGTCAATAATTACTAATAAGCAATAAATAGAAGTGTGTGGTTCATTACAATAATCTCCATCTCCATATCAAGAGTGAAATACTGTGGTTACGACATATATTAATAATACGTCTGCTTGTTGATCCTTGCTAGAATTTCATATTTTGACTAAACTTACATATAGCTACATGGCATATATATACAGTATAGGGTGTCTCAAAATCTGGATCCATAAGCAATTGTTAATTTAAATACAGATATTGCAACAATTAATCAAATTGAAGGCCTTGTATATGTATATGCAATTAATGTGCAATTCCTGATGCAACAAACATGCATTTAATACTTTGGTTGCAATTAATGTGCAATTTCTAATTTTTTTTACACTTTCTTAATTTCTCTTACGTGCAATTTTTTTTACTTGGGTGCAATTTTTCTGATGCAAATGTTCAATTTACTACTGCTTTTGTGTCAACGTTTGCCACTCCATTGTGTACCTGGAGTGTGCATTTGTATTTTTATTATACTTTATTCTACTCTATTGTTTTTCATTTTTGCTGCACTTTGTTTATTTTATCTTATCTTATCTTGATTTTCACAACACTTGTGCATACGCTGAACACAAAAACATTGAACATTTCTTAATGTATCAGAACTGATGTTGTTACATGCAGAGATGATATAATTTTGTGTGTAATTAATCAGTGATTAAATATTTGTTGGTAATAAACAATAAATTCATGTTTACATCTTCAAACTTACCTGACGGCAAGTTTCTATCCTTCGACTCAATTTTGAAATCTTTCTTGTCCCTGCTAGATGAGAATCTGCTGTCCCCTTGGTCCGGGCAGCGTCCATCGACTGTCCTCGCACACTTCTCCTCTCCTCCCTGCACTTGTTTCTTTCCGCTTGCTTTTCTCTAATTCTTCTTCTTTCTTGTTTATGTTAATGGCTGGTTGCTGGTTCAGGTCTTTTCTCTTATTTGTTCAAATTACTTGTCATGGTCTGAAAATGAACGGAAATGAGAAAAACAATTTACAGAGGAAAAGAGCATGATAGTATTTTATAAAAGTGTTTAAAAAAAAAAAAGGAGTCCTCTATGAAAGCAAGAAATATACAACCAAATATTAAGTGTTATTCCACTGTGTTCCAATACTTTTGCTTATCCAAAATCGGCTAGCCTGACAACAAAGGTGCAATGTTCTGAGTTGCTCAACACATCTAGATGTAAATATCAGGAAATGGAAGCTAAAATTCCAATCTATCATCAAATCATCTTTTAATCTCAAACCTAAATGTCTTCAGTGTATAGCAAAAATAAAATAATTGACCTTCCTGCTCAAATACTTTTTGAGGGGACTCTATATAGACCTGTTCATTACATTTGAGAAAGAAAGACAGAGCGAGAGAGAGACAGAGAGAGAGACAGAGAGAGAGAGAGACAGAGAGATTGCAGCACACTTCTAATATCGGCTAATCAAAGTGCATCCGAAACACAAACACACACACATGAAAAAAAAAAGCATCCACTGCAAAGCCCAAGGACATTTAATGACACAGTGTACATAACTTAGCAAACTTAATTTGGCAGATATAATGCAAATCAGTTCTTGGTTGTTAATAATTCATAATGCAATATGGCACATCCATTAAATAGGTTACACACTATCTGCATTGTAAGCCTCTGCACAAAATCTCTGCATTGGCTGTCTTCCTTCTAAAATAGCAAATCCAAAAAGATCTGTAAATGATGCTAATCGTTTTTCCATTTACACAGACTGAGGTTCTTTTTTTGTCATTACTATTGCATACTGTTGAATATCCTGTACTTGGATATTGGAATGCATACTGAAGTGAACAGTTTCGTTCTGCAAAACTAATGAGACTAAACTACTAAAAATGTATATTTTAATTTTGGTTAAAATCGATGATATAGACTATGTGAGCCAATGGCCCTTATTCACTGAAGCTGTATGATCAAATTTGTTCAGCTTCAACTTTGGTGTATCTTTACAATCAAACTCACATCTGGTTGGATTGTTAGCCTAACATTTTACCATCCTGAAAACTGCTTGATATGCAGTTCAACAATCGATATCAATTATAGCAGCTATAATTATTGCAGCCTTTATTGTAAAGAAGTAAGACAGCAAATAACACTGATAATCATTATTGCTAATGAAGTGTCAGTATGCAGTTTTTAAATCTGAAGCAGAAGTTAATCTTTTATTAGTTCATGAGTACTTCAACTGAGTAATATTCACATTTGTGTACCAGAGACACCACCAGGTGCTGGAGCCTTAAGTAGAGGAACCAAATGCTTGCGCTAAAAGAACAATAAAAGATGTCATGCACTAGTCTATTTTTCATTTTTTTGATTAATTATGTTTGAAATAAGAACTTGTGTATTTGACATCTGTTATATATATATATATATATATTTCTTAACCTTTCCACAAGGTTCAGCATTACATAGATCCAGCACATTGGAGCACACAAGGATGAGAACTTAATATATATCTAATATACTACATTACTTTTTTTTTACCCATCTTTAGCAACAAAGAAAGAAAGGAATATGTATGATATAGTTAATTTTATCAAAAACAAAAGATGGCAAAAATGTACTTCTAGGATTAATCAAAATTTTATTCTAATTATTATTCTCAGATATTCATTTCATTCTCTAACACGTCTGGCCTGCTAAATGTTTTCCATTTCCTAATTGTTGGCTAGTTGTTGCAAAATCAGGTCATGTTTAATATAGAATTTGGGTAAATTTGGGCGTGCTTATTACTTGTATTATATTACTTGTAAATAAGGAACTAATGGGCAGGAGCTTGTTTTCATACATCTGAGACTGAATCATTAGTTGCAATAAAATCACTGCTTGCATAAAAATCATTTCATGCACTTAAATGTACTGAATTCTCAAAGAATAGGGGCCAATTTCTTCTACTGTCACATACTTTACTTCTACTAAGACTTGAAAATTCTAATGGTGCAGGAAGAACAATGGAGACAGCAGCTCTGAGAGAACATGTACCAAAAATAAAAATAAATGCATTCATTAGGCAGCCAGCAAAGGGTAAAATCAGCCCCTGAAGCTATTAAGTATCAACAGAAGGAAATAACTCGTGTAGAGATCATGTAGAAATTGTGTTCACTGTAACTCTGCAATCTATCATGAAATCGAAATGCAAATAAAAGTGAGTAGGTTCAATATCTAGCACAATGCAGCCATGTATCTTCATGTAGTATCCTTTGATAAACTGAAGCAAGTTTGGTTTTAAAAACAGCAGTGCTAATGGGATCTGGTACTGAAATCCACAATGATGCCTGATCCAATCAATTAGAGGAAGTCGGCTCAGTGTTCAGCTTTACGGCCAAGTTGCTTCAAAGGGCTCGGGGTTGGACTAAACAAATAGACAGTGAATCGAATAGCCAGTTATGGACAGATGGTAAACAGAGGATATCCTTTGTTACAAAATGATATAATCTCCCTGTGCCCAATCTACTAAATAAGGAACTATGTTGGAAAAACAAATCTATAAATTCCAGGCATGTAACTGAATATGAAAACATTATCTGGAATAAATCTGAAATAATCTGGAACACAGATATGAATAGGATGGTGTCCTATTAGTTTATTTATTTATTTAGAAAGCTTGTCAGGAAGGTTCATTATGCATCTGGTTGAGATTTAGATTTAAATCTTAATACAGATTCAGATATGAATGTACATTTTCGCACAATGTACAATTTCTTAAACCATATCAGGACAAGAGCATCCCTAATAATAATGTTTGATAGAACAGAATTCAAATTACAACTATAATGAATTCAGAACTGACTAAGATGTTCATACATAAGTATGTACCTGTTAAAACAATAATCACTTTTTGAATATACAGTATACAGTTACAGAAGGGAAATGATCTATAATCGCGTTATTTGGTGTCACCCAGATGATGATGATTTTGCTTTTGAGTCTGCCTCCTCACAAGGTTTCTTCCTCAGGGAGTTTTTCTTCACTTTAGACCTGCTCATTAGGGATACATTTATGAATGTAAAAGTTATATCCGGAATCTATGTATTTCTGTAAAGCTGGTTTGTTACAATGTCCATTGTTAAAAGTGGTATACATAAAAAATAGATTGAGTTGAATTGAATATGTTCGGCACTAAACACATACAGATATTGGCATTGCATATCACCTCGAATAAATTATAGCTATTATGGTAGCTAATAAAATGGCTACCATGATAGCTATAAGAATAAGGAAAAAATGTCCTTGAAAAGACTTGCTTGTCTAATGCTTGTTCAACAGGACAACGCTGTGCAATTACATTAGTAGAATTCAGAAAGTGCCATGAAATGTAGGCTTTGTTGATCTTACCAGGATAACAGTGTATGAAATGCACTAAACATGGTTTCACACGCCTGCATGTCATTACATGCACTACCCGTGTAAAAATTTGTTATACCTATCCTTTTTATTATTTTTAGAAGAATAGTAAAAATGACATATTTCTTATGGTAGTAACTTATTTCTGGCATCCTGGATTTAAAATGGTATTTAAAAAACAGACATACAGTATTAAACACTGTTATTATCATACAATCTCTCCTGCTCACTCTCTGGCTGACTGATGGTGTGTGTAATGGGGCTTTCATCATCCCCCACATGTGTGCATACCTCCCAGCTTTCCTGTTGTGTGTATACAGCTGTACAGAAGGTGGAACACCTGCTTTCACTTCCATTTTTACTTTCATGCATATGTATGCACAACCCAGAACAATCAAACTGCACTACACAGAACCGTTGCAGAAAGCACATATTTGCATTAAGGAAAACCGCAAACTCTACATGTTTGTGTGTATGAATTTATATCCACGACAGCATACAAGATGAAAGAAAAACTCTTCCAATGCAACCAGACTGATTCTTGTGCTCATAACCAATTTCTCTTTCATTTAACATATATATACAGTATATATTATATATATTACTAGCAATTTCTGGTGAGCACTTTGCTTTTAAAGTACAAAGTAACTCATACAATAACAGACAAGTTTGTACACCACTATTTGTTTTGCAGTGCAAAAACTACTTAGAAATTCTGTGCAATAATGTGACACTTACAACTGCAGACATCTTTGTAATGCATATTTTGCAAAATGTAGATACAGAGTAACTAACAATATTAGGTATATTTCATCACTTAGTAACATAATGCACACTGCTTCAGTGAATATCTGGCTGAAATTGCTTCCTGAAATCAGCCACCTGAAAATAAATGGTGGTCAATAATGTCTTGACAATGAAATGCGTAAGATTAGATGCTGATGTACCTGTAAGTCAATATGTACTTGAATGACCAACGTGCAAGTTGTATACAAGAAATATGAACCCAGAAAAAAGACATAAAGATTTGTATTTTAAAAGCCACTGAATTGTTAAATAGGAAATGTAAACGTAATTAAATTCATAGCATTAAAATACACTCCTGGGCAAAAAACAAAATGAGGCAAACCCAATATTGCAAAAACATTAAGCTTTTAATGGTCACAACAGCAAGTCATTGGTCAGTAAAATCAGCAAGAATGAAACAAATACATCAAGTAAATTGGTGTGGGACAGCTTTTCCCTTTAAATGTTGGAGTCTTGTGGGTAAACTTGTAGACGGCTTTTGACAGAAAGAAGAGTCCATGTTGTTCCACTCAATGTTAAAGTCTTCAAACAGAAGCCATTTTGGAAAATTTTGAACACGCAGACAAGTTAGTTTCAATTTTATATCATTTAAACATTTTCATGATTTTCTCTTTGCGTACCAGAAGACTATGTAAGTGAACGTCCCTGTTTCCACCTTTGCCGCCCAACAGTTTCAGCAACGAGCATTAAAAGCTTAATGTTTTACAATATTGGGTTTGCCTCATTTTTTTTTTTGCCCAGGAGTGTTTATTAAAAAACCAAATGTTTATTATTTGTTCTGAATAAACCTCCTTGAAATTCAAAAAAGGTGGATTCAGGTTGCTCATTTGAAAAAATAGGTATCAGAGAATAAAAAGGTACTCTACTTACAAGGAATCTATTTCAATATGGATGCTTGCTTGATTGAAAACATGAATTTTAAAATGTGACATTGACATTTAATTTCAAGGAGTTAATAACTCCAGTAGTTTTTAATAACCAAATCATAATATGGCTTTTCTGCCTCCATACAAACATTCAACATATATATAGTGTTTGTAAGAGATTCTAAGCTCAGAGCAAATGTGAAAATAACTAGGCATCAACAGCAAGTGGACAAAGCCATGAAATCATACCATATAACACAGCCTTCATTCTAAATGTCTAGATGAATTTACAAGGAAGCATTTGTCCTCCATGTCCTGGTAACAGGCAGAGCGCTTGGTGTGTGTATGGGGGGATATAAAGCATTGCAGAAAGATGAATGCTGTAATGGAGGATTAGGACGCAGCACCTGAGCTCTTCAGTACTGTTTACCATGCGGTCACCTTCAGCTGATCGCTCCCTGTCCTCTCTTTCTCTGTTATTCAACTTGAATCCTCTATGACTATAGCAGTGCACACACAGTTGCATGGTTCTGCAGGCCTGCACTGAACCTCGGCACTCTGTAAGCCATGATCTTACAGCTCTCACTGAAATTTACTTGCTCATTCAGTGAGCATGTCTTCTCCAAAAGCACTCTGTTCTGTTAGCTAGATTCAGGTGTTTATATGTAGATAAGGGTGTGGACGGGTCACACCTGCTTAATGAGAACGGACGAGGTTGTGCTCTTGTGTTTATGCAGTTTAGCTTTGACACTGAGTTATATAATCTAAGAAGTGTTTCTACATTTTATTTGCTTAATGCCCATTTTTGGTACATAATCCTAATCTTCATTAATCATAGGCAACACTATAATTACCATAATGACTATGAGATTAATAATAACCATAACAATCATTCAACATTAATTACTTTTGTGTGAAATTATAAACAGGTCTTTGCTTTTCCTTATGTAACGTCCTAAGAACAGGGTAGATATTGCTGGTGTGATGGGGCAAGTTAGCTAGTAAGTGGAGATTGGCAAGACCATACTGGGGACAAAGTAAGGATAAATGACTTGGGGAAAGTTACTGGAATTCAGGGTTACGATTAATTTTCTGTCTGACCCATTCAGAGCATTCTGTTTTTTCTTGAGTAAAAGTGTCCAATATGAGGTTTCTCAAAAGTGGCTAAACCACCATCTTTAAACACAAGCCCTTGGCTTTAAGCCCTGAAAAATATTGTTTTTTATGCAGTTATCGGAATAGCACTTAAGTCTGAAGGTCTGAATACCAATGTGTGCACTGTCAGTATTATAGACTGAGCCAGGCCCTTTGTAATTACACTGCTACACACTGCATTAGAGCTTACACTGTATTAATATAAACTAATGAAGGCATAATGGGTTTACATTAATTGACCACAGTTAACGTTTTAATATTAGATTTTTAAGTACGTTAATGCTACAATTTATCAATACCCTTTATCAACACATTATTAACACCCTCCCAGAAAACATAATTAGAGCCTCTAAGATTATTCAGAATGCTTGTAGAACACAATGAAAAGTTTGCATGAAAGAAGCTTGCATATTACACATATCTGTGACATCGAAATATTTTTAAAGCTGTATGCTGTATATTGCTGTTAGCATTACCAAACTATATATTGTGTAGACGTACCTGGTGTGGTAGATATGTATTATAGCTAGAAAGATATTAGAAGTAGTCATGAAGTGGTCTCCAATCTTCAGGAAAGCCTGTATTAAGTATTTATCCTAATCCATCTATTTACTAACTTTTGAGTATGCCTGAATACTTTTATATAATCAATTACAATATTGATATACAGTAAGTAGATAGTTGAACAACTTTATACATACCAGAATACTGAAGTATTGTAACACCCTGACATCAGAATAAGTACTTTTTTTTGCAATGCTTTTAATTTATGATAAACTAAACAAAAAATAAGCCATCAGTGATAAATCATCTTTTTTTATATAATCCGATATCTAAAAGATATAAGTGTCTATTTGAAAACCCTTACTTTCAGTGCACATCTGGATCCATTAAATAAATTTTAGAATGTTTAGAAATTTTATAGAGCTTCAAATGGATTACAATGTGCCATTAAGTTCAATGCTAAATGTACCTGCAACCTTTCTGCTGCAGCTGTTTTCTCTTCACTCCAGGGAATGACAATGTGGGTCGAATTACGCTGATCAAGTGCAACTTGGAATAATTCTCTCTCTCTCTCTCTCTCTCTCACCAAAACAATTTAGCACTTAAAACAAATAACATTAATCTTAAGCACTAACAAGGGTCAATATGTATTTACATAATGATGAGGAAAGCAAATGATTTAGCTGGGCATTTCCTTGGTTGGATTTAGTTATCCGCAATTTTTTCTGTCTAATTGGACAGTATTTTGGACAGGCAAGGTTATTGAATAAACCGATTTATATTCAATATAATGTTCTTTATGAGAACATGGAGGTTTAAAAGAGCAATTACTTTTACTTTGATTTAGTCAATAAGAGTGCACGATCGCAAGAGGAGGCTGTGCTTCACTGCAGGGGATGCAAAGGAAAATTGGAAAAAGGGAAGTATCAGGAACATCACTCACTTTCCAGAAAACTTGACAAAACAGGCCTTTAATAAAAAGTGTCGAGATATTTATCCTGTTAAACTCCCACCAGTGGGTCTAGACCTGTGTTCCATCCTCTTACGCTACACACTTTTCCTATTAGTTTTCTCAGTAGTCATAAATAAAACTTGCTTTAAGATGACTAACTGAATAAGTTAAGAGTTTTAGGTTTTTAAGCCAACGAAGGATATAAAGTTTGTTTGACACATAATTTTACATAGAAAAATCTGGCAGACATGTTGTAGTCATATGATAAATGTAACCTTTTTTTAAATATTATTAATATATATTTTTTACACCATAAAGCCAGAAGTTATATTTGGTGCAGGCCTTTTACTGGGCATCTCTCACCCAGCACCATCCCTACAGTGAAGCAGGATAGTAATAGCTTCTCTACAGTTTCTCAGCAGCAGGGACACACAGGCTTGCTGGACTGAAGAGCAAATGGCCATAAGCCAGTACTACAGTGAAAGCTGTTTATGCAAGAGCTGTGATCAGAATCTCATTGAGAGTATGTAGAAAACGAACGCTTGCCAGATAGAGCAAATATGTCAAGCAAAAAAAAAAAAAAAAAATCAAATATTTGTATATATACTGCATATCCAAGAGACAGCTGCTTTGACCAAGTATTGTGGGTTAATATAATGCATAAGAGATTGCACCAAACCTGAGAAAAAAAGACAAAAAAGGTTAGATCTTTGGTAAATTACTGTATAATTATGTTCGATACGAAGATGCTGAATATTCACCAAACCCTCATCCAAGCTGTAACGTATGATGGAGGGCATATAATGTTTCAGCTTATGCAGCAGAAAGTCATCAGAAGAATGTCATCTGAAGCAGACTCTTTAATCAACAGTTACCTGAGGCTGATATGGAGTGATTGGCCACAATATATCTTAAATGTTGTGTGGTGCTAAGAAGTAGCTACATTTAGTTGAGATTGTTATACCACCATTAGACAAATTAATATAAACCTTTACAAACTTATTCCATGAAGAAAATTGATGCTTTAAAATTTTTTGATAATAAAAATATGGCACTGCAAAATGTGGTGTTAAATAGTTCTGCCTTATTATGGTTTAGTTTAGTTTCCTCCTGACTCACATAACAGTACCCAAAGAAAAATTCTGATTAATCTACAGAGTCGGATAACAAAATGTAATAACTGTTAAAGCTAACTATGCAGACGGAACACCAATATTGGGGTATAAACACGCTCAAAACAAATATGTAATGTCATTCGAGGCCAATATATGAGGCAAATACAAAAAATGTATTTTATTTATTCAAGCTTGCCATCTTCTAATTCATATGTCATTGTAATTAAGTCCACTATGTAGGATTTTGAGGGTGTCTATTAGCAGACATGGATTATATATTCCATAATAATCTTATGGAATTCATAAGTATGTTTTGTATAATTACCTGTAACTACAAATGGTTATGTTTTTGTAAGCTTAGAATGAGCTCTTTATGTCTACACAGGGTGTGGGTCCACCACTACAGAGCCGCCATGTTGCGCCGATACAGTAAGTCAGAATGGACAGACCTCTAGAGAGAGTCTCCCATGTTTCACGTTTTAATAAGCGGCAGTATGAATCCGGAAGGAAGCACTGGAAAGGAGATGAAGAATAGCACTGTTGTACTGGCTTATGGCCATTTGCTCTTCAGTCCAGCAAGCCTGTGTGTCCCTGCTGCTGACAAGCTGTAGAGAAGCTATTACTATCCTGCTTCACTGTAGGGATGGTGTTGGGTGAGAGACGCCCAGTGAAAGGGCTGCACCAAATATAACTTCTGGTTTATGGTGTAAAAAAATGATTAATAATATTTGCATACCCTTCTGTGAAGCACATCCTCCTCTTGTGATCATGTACCCTTATTGACTAAGTCGGAAAAGGAATATCTCTTTTTTAAAAGGTTCCACCAAGGATTCCATCTCAAGGATTTTGAGAGTATCTATTAACAGAAATGGAGTACATATTCCATAATATACTTTTGGAATTCATAAATATGTTTTCATTAGTGTGTAAGTTAAGTGTTTTCATAAGTTTAGAATGAGCCCTTTATATCTACATAGGGCACAGGTGCTGCTACAGTAGCTCAGAAGGGACAAGGTCTAGAAAGAGCCTTCCGCATTTTACGTTTTTCAAGTGGCAGCGTGACTCTGGAAGGAAGCTGGAAGGATGACAAAGAAGAAGAAAAGAAGACAAGGAGGAAGAAAGAAGAGGAATCGGTATTTTCTGGTGTTGGCTAACAAGTCTGAGAACCCAAATTTTGAAAAAAATGTATTATTTAGCTCAGGAAACCAAGGAAGTGTGAATGTGAATACTTGGAAGTACACTACGGACACCTGACAGCCACTGTACATTATAATATGTGCTTGGAAAGGAAGGGATAAGGGAAGGGCATTCAGGTGGTTGAATCCTACTTAGTGGACCTTTAATTATTTCTGTATGAAAATAATTACAATTTTCATTTTTAGTTGCTTCTTGCGTTAATGTTACATTACATTACATTTGACAGCAATGAAAAACAACTTGCCTTTTTTTTTCTATTGCCACTATTTTTTTCTTGTTTAATGGCAAGTATTTGTGTCTAAAAGAGGTGGTCTAGACACCTATACTCAAGAACAGTTTGGCACCCATGCAGGATTGAACCACACACAGACGACTTGTATTATCCAAATAGATTGCCCAGAATATTGACCCAGGTGTCTGTGTAACCTGACTCTGAATACGAGTAACTTTCTCTGCAGAAACACTGACATAAAATTTGGATTTAATTTGCTTTCTTAAGCCACAGGCTCTGAACACTGCCCACTGTGTGTTAGTAGAAAAAAAACCTTTCTGAGCAGCTGTAAATCACCCAGGGACTCCTGTAATACTGACTCACAGTAATTCATACTCAGGGCTTTCAGGGCCAAATGAGTGGGAAACTTCATCCTATGCTAGCTCAGATATGTCCTACATCATTGTGCCTGAAAGAGGCATGGCCAAAAACCCACCCACAAATTTCCAGTATGGTTTAACGCATAGCTGCAGACATCATACAAAAGAAGTGTTTCCTACAACAAGATTTGTGACTCTCTGACTCAAGACACACAAATTCAGGTGTACTAGAAGCCTTAGGTTTTTGTTAGATTGCTAATTTGTGATGGTTAGCTAACTTATTGCTATAGCATGCGCAGTTCACAACAACAGCAACAGTCACTGCTAGCAACATAACCAGCTAGAATTAGTGTTCTAGCTAGAAGGCAAGCTCTTTTTAAAGGTCCACTATGTAGGATTTAGGGGGATCTATTAGCAGAAATGCAGTCTAATATTCATAAGTATGTTTTCTTTAGTACATAATTACCTGTAACTACAAACTGTTTTGTTTTTATAAGCTTAGAATGAGCCCTTCATATTTACGTAGGGTGCGGGTCCATTTCAATGGAGCTGCCATGTTTCGCCACTTCGGGTAGCCCAGAACGGATAAACCTCTTGAGAGCGCCTTCCACGTTTCGCACTTTGACAAGCAATAGTGTGAATCTGGAAGAAAGCACCAGAAGGATGACAAAGAAGAAGAAAGAAAGACAAGGAAGAAGAAAGAAGAGGAATCAGTGTTTGGTGGCTGCCTAACAAGTCTGAGAATGCAAATTCTGAAAAATGGACGATCATGCTTACTATTTAGCACAGAAAAAGCAAGGGAGTGCGAATGTAAGTATTTGGAAGTACATTACGCGCACCTGATGGCCACTCTGTGTTGTAATACATGCTTGGAAAGAGAGGGGTAATGGAGGGACATTCAGATAGTTGAATCTTACATAGTGGACCTTTAATGGAGATTCAGCTAGTACTGTAACTGTGACAGACCTACTGATTTGATGTACAATGATATAGCACAACCCATGTTACAAAATCCATGGTCTTATGCAAATAACTTGCTATACCATGTTTTCCTCTAGAACGGTCAGCAAAATTCCCAAATATTACTAGAATCTATAATCTTTAATATTCCTTTAGACTACCTGGCCTGTGATTTTACCACATTCATTATCCTTGTGTGCAATGTAGGGATGTAACCATATGGCCTTCCATATCATATCATTCAATACGAGGCTCTCAATTTTATATATCTGCGTACCTAACAATCCGTTCAACAGACTGCTTAATATCATAAACTATTCGTCATAAAATATTCCATATATTATATGAGGCATAAAAAAACATTTAATCAAGCCTACACTTCATCTTCTGGAAAAAGTAACTTTCTCTTTATGCCGACTCTTGTGAGGCTACAGGTTTTTAAAAATTTTTATGAGCTAATACTAGCTCTAGTATGGTACATGGTACCACAGTACCACCAGCCAGCACTAATACCACTGCATCCGTACCGACGTCACACAGACGAAGACACACACTGTCTCAGTCTGCTGCTGCTTTAAGACAGCATTCCCTGGCTAATTTAATCCGGGTTGAAGAAAAGAAGAAAAATGCATTTCCATTTCCTATGTCTGAACTGTCAGAGCTATAGTAGTTTCAGGTTGTTTTGTGAGATCTCGTCCTGAGCTAATGTTTAATGAGCCATGTTTCATTTCGTTACATTCTAATGCACAGCTTCATTATAGGCTGCTAAGAGTGTGAATGGATCACACAAGCAGTGTGTCATATTATGCTTCCGTTATTGTACTTTTATAATGTTGAACGTTTTAATCAAAATTAAACCTAAGGCATAGACATAGGCAATGCTTATCTGTGCTGTATGGAAAATGTACAGTATTGAGATGACAATTATGCACCATATCATAGCATATAAAATTTGACATTTCTGTCATCTGTTCATGTGCATTCATTAACAATGTGTGAAACAGTTGTAGATAGCTGGTGAATATACAGTATGCTTTCAGAGCTTACATGTATACTGTGAAAATAAACAGAGCAGTGCTGACTGCTTGTGTGCCTCAAATGTAACCTCAATACCAGATGGCTTGTCTTGGTTTCCATGTCTGAAAAGTGTGTGTGTGTGTGTGTGTGTGTGTGTGTGTGTGTGTGTGTGTGTGTGTGTGTGTGTGCATGTTTGTGTGTGTGTACAGTGGGTTTTTATATCTTGGTGGGGTCCAAATGTCCACACAAATAAGGGAATACCTTAGTATAAAAAAAAGTTTTTACCTTTTGTGGATATTTGGCTAGTTATAATTGTTTTTATTTGAAAAGACAAAACCCCCTAAAGAGGCAAACAGCTTCCTTTTACTTACTTAGGTTAAGGTTAGAATTAGGCATAGACATAGCATTAATATGTCTATAGCATATTATATAATATAGCATTAATACAAAGTGTGTGTGTGTGTGTGTGTGTGTGTGTGTGTGTGTGTGTGTGTGTGTGTGTGTGTGTGTGTGTGTGTGTG
>JAQQZR010000033.1:7391544-7407268 GCA_030068235.1 Notoglanidium macrostoma
GCATTCACACTTATGGGCAATTTAGAGTAGCCAGTTGACCTAATCTGCATGTCTTTGGACTGTGGGAGGAAACCCACATGTGCATGGGGAGAACATGCAAACTCTGCAACAGAAAGGGACCCTGGGTGACCCGGGGATCGAACCCAGGACCTTCTTGCTGTGAGGCAACAGTGCTAACCACCACTCTGTTGTGTTTCTACCTTTTCTTATTCTTCTTCTGGCAAGGGCATCTACAGCATCCCTTAGAACCGTATGGTAAAAAGTTTAGAAATTTGGCGCAGTGATTGGGGCCAGTCCCTGTTTCATTTCAGCAAGTTCCATGTTTGCACCTCAAGTGCTCTGGCACCACCAACCAGACATGTTGCTGTTTGCTGTTCTGTGATTGTAAAGCCACCTAACAGAAAGTAAGGCTATCTCTCAGTAATGTTTTATCTACATCAAACTTGGTTAAATGGCTCAAGACTCTGCCCTGAGGATGTCCAGCAACAATTTAACCACTATAATAAGGAAAATTATATACATATATATAAATTTATATACTTTTGTGAAGCTGCTTTGAGACAATGTCTGTTGTGAAAAGCGCTATACAAATAAAATTGAATTGAATTGAAAAAACTTTAGTCTTTGTTTAGGTTTTTTTTTTGTCAAGTCAGGCCTTTTGTGATCCTATTCTCAAAACATGTTGCCATTTCCTGTTTTGACATCATATTTGTTGGTAAAGCTGCCAAGCAGAAAGTGAGCTCATATCTTTTGCATAACTGACTTGAAAATTTATGAGTACATACAGCAATGCCCTTGAGAAAATGACAAAGTTTCCATGGCACCTAGGCCTTGCTGGCCTTCATGTCCCATCTCTCCATGCAGCTACTGTATATTTATAAATGACTTCAACAACAACACAACCAATGTTTTTGAATCATCTGGAGCAGAAAAATAAAAATGATGATGGGAAAAAAAAGGCTAAAACATAATGCTGCATTTTTACCAAATTCTTTTAGTAGTTTTTGGTATTAGTTAATTTGTAAAAATATTTCCCATCTCCTCTGTTGCTTCGTGTTTAGTCATCTCAACATCTCAAAATGCCTGCTTCCGGTGGAAATCTGCATTAAACCACCACCCCATCAAGCAGGCTAAGAGAGAAACTTTTCAAATACAATCAACATATATAATACATCATAATTTTTTCACCTCAAAGAAAGCATTTATTAAGTGATAAGTATTAAATATCGGATGTAAGTGTATGTATATGGAAGTAGAGCAGCTATGACTGTGAGTAACTAATACAGCTGAGTGCAAAAGAAGTAGAATGTAGGTTATATGTAATGGTGGTTCTAAATCTGAGTAGAAGAGCATGGCAGGAGGGTGAGTGTGACGTAAAGAGGGCTTTTTACAATTCACACATGTGAGATTACAGTCACAAGTTGAACAGGGAAAAAATCCACTTGTTCTGGAAGAGGCTGCAGAAGATCAGTGTAGCTATTAAACATAGTGGAAAATTTTTACATAAATTTTAATATTTGTTTTGCAAATATGCATATTCACAATAAAATATACAGTGGATATAAAAAGTCTACATACCCCTGTTAAAATTGCAAGGTGTTGTGGTGTAAACAATGAAACTAAGATAAATCTTGTCAGATATTTTTTCACCTTCAATGTGATATAATTGACAAAATTAAAGTGAAAAATAAATAGAAACGTTTTACGAGATAAATAAAAAAAAATTATAATAAAAAAGCAACCTGATTGCACAGGTGTGCGCACCCTATAACTAATACTTTGTTAAAGCACCTTTTGTTTGTAATACAGCACTTAGTACTTTTGGGTAAGAGTCTACCAACATAGCAGATCTTAATTTGGCAATTCTATCCCACTCTTCCTTGCAAGTGCTCTAGATCTGTCAAATTGTTGGAGAACTCCTGTGCACAGCCCTCTTTAAGTCATTTCACATGTTTTCCATCTAAGATTTAGATCACTCCAAGATGATCTTTTTCTTCTTGGAGTTTTGATTTTGTGTAACAATTATGCTGGAAAGTGAAATTTATCTTCATATTTATCTTTAGCTGCAGAGGCCTGCATTGTTTGTGCCAAAGCATATATTATAAATAGATAATAAGTATTAAGATAGACTAGCGCCCCAGACAGAAATAGAGAGAAGCAGCTCCATAGCATGATGCTGCCACCGCCATGCTTCACTGTGGATAAGTGTTCTATAATTATAAAAGATATGTTTTCACCAAACATATCTTTTATAATTATGCCTGAAAAGTTATATCTTGTTCTCTTTAAACCATAACACACTTCGCCATGTATTGGCATGTTTGGGTGGACTTGTTTTTTGTTCTGTGTGTGTGTGTGTGTGTGTGTGTGTGTGTGTGTGTTTGAAAAGGCTTCCATCTAACCACCCTACATGTGATGGGAAATTAGCGAGATCTTTGTTACGAGCAGACAGTGACCAGTACTTGCCAGATATTCCTGCAGCTAGTTTTCCCTGCTCCCTGCTCTCGTCCTTAGAGGGATGTCTTGTTCTTGGTAATGTCTCTATGGTGCCCCATTTTCTATACTTGTTAATAATGGCCTACACAGTGTTACATGGTACATCAAATGTTTTAAATTCTTTTGTGCCCTTCTTCAGGTTATATCTTTCCACAATGAGACCCTGTACATCCTTTGTGGACCATGGCTTCAGAAGTCAGATGAAACCAAATGATGTTAAAAAAAAAATCCTAGAGAAATGCATGGCTGATGTTTATTTTGTATAATCAGAATCATGGATGACAGAGGTATGATAATTACATTTGAACATGAGTTTAACTTTGATTGGTTAATTCTGAGAACAGTCACATGCACCATTATAAAAGGGTGTGCACACTAATGCAGTCGGGATATTGGAACATTTTCTTTTTCTTTTTTCCTAAAATGTTTCTATTTGGTTTTCACTTTAATTTTGTTATTTGCTATATCACATTAAAGGTAGAAAAGATCTGACAGGATTTATCTTGGTTTAATTTTTTACATCATAAAAACTTTTACATATTAACTGGTGTGTTTAGACTTTTTATATCCAGTTTAAACAGCTTAAAGCAGCAAGAAGCAACTATGCACATCTATATTTAACTACGGATAATGTTATAGGGCAAGTGTAGAAAATATACTTCATGTGTTGATGTTGTTGAAAAATACCCTGTAAACAATTATTTGAAGTCTGTGCTATCATCAGAGAAGCCTGAATATGAAGGATCCCCCAAATACTCCCCATTGTTTAACATAGTTTATTGGTTTTCTAATAAGCGATTGAAATGATAGCCAGACAGCTTACCCTTTTATAGAAATTTGGAACGCTGGTTTAGCTGATTACTGAAGATCAGCTGTCTAGATCTTTAACAGTTTTTGCTGTGCTTGTCTACAGTTTGGGCCTTCACACCTGCTCACACCTTTGGTCCTTCCACTGTATGTTCTGTACATTATTTTAACTAGCTTGCTAATGTTAACTTGCTAATACTGTTAGCTTGCTTTGTTGCTCTTTCTCCTGAGGGTGAAGGGACTTCTGTGGACCTTTTGATTTCTTGTTTTTTTGCGTTTGTTGCTGTATTCATTGATTTGTACAGCGATCTTAACTGTAGTTTAGGAGTATTTAGGTTTTGGTTGCTATCTCTTTCTCCTTTATAACCTCCTGCAGTTACAGTGTGTTATAGAGATTACCGCTTAGGTTAACTGAACTAAGCTGTTGGATTATTTTTTTTTCCACTTATTGCTTGGTAACTGTGCCAGTTACATTGATGTTCATAATAAGATTTTTATTATTTCTGAGTAAATTATGATAATGGAATCATATGATTACAGCTACAGATAACATTTAATTCTAAATTTAACATCTTGGGTGTGCCTTGAAGGTGCAATGATTTGCCATTTGAGCAATGTGAGCAGCTATTAAGATTTCCACCAAGTGTCCTTAAATCCCGAAATTCCCAAAGGTTAAATTCTGCTGCTTCAAAATGTATTAAAAATGCATATGTGAATCTATTATATGATGTCATTAGCTCACAAAAGAAAAAAGAAAAAATGAAAATCTATATAGGAAAATGATAAGACTTGTTGGGCTGTAGTCATTCCTGTATCGAGGATATCACTGCTAATTAAATACTTGTGTTTGTGACAATCCATTACAAATAAATAACAATAATTATGCAGAATCAACATAGTGGTTTTATTCTAATGATAACCACCATTACTCCCACAGACGTTATAATCAATACTGGATCTCTTTCACACGATAAGCAACAGCAAACTTGCAGTATAACCCTACTCTTAAAGTCCCAAGTAGGATTTTAAGCTAAAGTGCACAAATACTGATGCATTAGAATGAGATGCCTATATTAAAGGACAAAAATGATCAAATCCATTTGAATGTAAGATGCCTTCCACTACTAAGCAGCACTAAAATGGGTGAAAAGGTATATACTGCAACTTGTAAAGCCAGCAAAAGAACCAATACTCAAAAAGCCCTTACTGGGACTTTAAGAAAAGTTGTTTTTCAGTCAGTTTAATTTTTAATAAATATAAGAGTTCCCCTCTCAGCTGTGCAGGTCTTAATATTTTCCCATACCAGTTAAAATTACACATATTATTTACATCATAAAAATCATCAGTCTGGAGTATCTCATATTCAAAGTAGAAATAATATACCTATTTTACACATGTTCCCTGGCAACAAGTAAGCTTAAATATGTCTTCTTGTATGATAATAACACTAATACTGATACTTAGAGAGTGATGAAAATTATACATTTTCAATATCACAAGTAGAACTGAAGGCAATAGTTACCGTCTTTGTGCACTACATATATAATTATACAACAATGTGTGCTAAAATGGAAGTGTTTTGCATTGTACATTGCTTGTGCAATAAATCTCCCTGTATAATGCCAAGTAATGAAATGTTTACTATTCCATTACAACGTTCATATCTAGACTTTTTTAGGATACGTAACTCTTAACCCAGCTTATCTGATGCTACTCTCAAGAACAGGTTTACCCTTTTACACTCTTTTGAACTATAACGCACTGTAGATAATCTATCTGCATCCTCTCTCTCTCTCTCTCTCGTGCTTTAGATCTGTTTCCATCCAAATGTTTCGCTAATGTTAAGCAAATTTTCAAAAATTCAGCAAAAGAAAATGCGAATCAGCATTTTGTTTCCATTTATGCTTAAATTCAAAATTTGTAAAAATACAGGTGGATGGAAACCCCTCTAACATGGGGAAGCGCTCATGCGCATGTGTGTGTGGTAATGAGGGGGTGGCACGGCGGGTGGCGGCATGGACAGGGGCAGGCTTTGGGACTCCGTGGGGTGGAGAGGGTGGCTGTGGCTAAAGTGTGAGGGTGACTGAAGCTGGAATGCAGCTACAGACACTGGGCTGGAGGCAGCGGTGGCACTGGGGGCTGACACGCTGTGTTGGGCGATGAGTTTGGCTGGAGGCTTCTGGGTCTGTGCTAGCTGAATGGAGACATCACTGGAGAGCTCAGAGGCGCTGCGAGCACGCTGGTGAGGTGGCCAGGTGTCAGGCTGCAGGAATTGACCACTGTAGTCGCTGCTCTCAGACAGACGGGGGCGGTAGAGCGCCGGGTGAGGCCGATACATTTCCTCTTCAGTGTACCGCTTCATGAAGAGATACACAGACATCACGCCTGCACCCTGATAGAGAGACGGGGGAAAATCTGAAACAGAATGCACTTCACTACACCTTTAATTTCATTTGGCACATAATATGTCATTTCAATATGTACAAAAAGGGTAGCATAAAAGAAAAAATATAGCCCTCATTTGTCCCATTATGCTTTCAGTGGATGAGTGATGGAAATGTAATCAAATGTTTAAGACGTTGCAGTGATTTAATGCTTCAGCAATTTCTCCCTTGAAAACAGCTCTTCAAATCAGTATCTTTTCTTTCACTCTCTCTCTCTCTCTCTCTCTCTCTCTCTCACACACACACACACACACACTTATACACACAAATTGCTCCCTAAGCAACCATGATATCATGGTAGTGAGGAGACCCTGCTGATTCAAGCAGAAAAAAAATAGTTTCAGCCAGAACTACAATTTTGCTAAATCCTTACTCTAGCAGCACACACACACACACACACACACACACACACACACACACACACACACACACACACACACACAAACACACACACACACACACATACATAAAATGGCTGACTGACAGCTTCATGCCTCATGCCTCAAAATCAATCCCCACCTCACCTCTTCTTTTCTTTCCTTTCCTTTCCTCATGTAAACCCTGTGCACTAGTAAAAAATCAAGTGTTATTAAAGATCTAATCACAACCTTCATTTACAAAGAGATGTGGTCCTCGAGCTGAACCCAATCTCATTGAAGTAATCACTGACTCTCTTCTCATACAGTGTCTGCATTCATAATACAGGAGTAGGAACTCAGTCTACTTGAAATGCTGAACATGTGTTCATTGCACTCACATGGTGAAATCATGGTAAAAGCAGCCTGGTAAGTGTTGGATGTGTTGGTCCAGGTAAGTGGAGAGCAGACTTGTGTCAGGAGCTGTAAGTCTTAAACATCTACTACACCCATGAAATCAGACTGACACAAAATGTGGTTGGTAATCGATAGATAATTTTGAAATGTCTGACCTCTTTGAGGAGGAAGGAGCTGGCAGCAAATGCAAAAGACCAGCCATAGTGATAGTTAAAGAAGTGCTCGGGTTCTCTAGGCCTGTTCATCACCTCATCATTTATACTGGAGATATAGAGCACCAATCCCACCACCAGACTCAGACCTGAGAGAGACAGTGACAGAAAGAAAGAAAGCACATAAACAATAACAAAAAAAAACCCCAAGAGAGCAGAGAGGGAACCAAGGCATTCTTTATCACAGGAGATATTACAGTTTTCCCATCTGTGTTGTCTTATTCACTATTAACAAATGGCTTTAAATTGAAGTAAAGGCTGGAGCTGATTTATTTCTAGTCCCGACTAGTAATAGGGATGACACCACCTATATCGAATCCAAGTCAAGGTCAAGACCTTAAAGGGTCGAGTCTAAGACAAGACCAAGGCTCTAGGATTTTGGAGTCAAGACAGAGTCTTTGGAGTCTAGACTGAGACCAAAAAAGGTCTGTTTTGAATACAGATGGATTTAATTGGAATTATTTACCACCACCCCGTTAATATTCAAAAGTGAAATTTCTGTAGGGGAGTTTGGGACATGTTGACTATGGGGAAATTTGGCACATTTTACATCTCCAACTCTCAATAGATGGTTGAAACAAAAATATAGCAAAAACCTCTACTCTGTTTATATGGACTGCATTGTGTAAAAATACTTGAAGGTCAAAAGATGCTCCGCTGGCGTCAACCTGAACATTTTATGACATTCGTAGTTAAAAAACAAAAAGTATCCCAATACTGAATATGTTGTAAAGGTCTTTGAGATAGATATTGAGCTCTCTGACAGTTCACATTTGCGTATGTTAATAATTGCAACATACTAGGATTTCATATAATATATAAGACCAAATAAGTCAAGAGCAGACTCAGGTACTACAACTCTAGTCCAGAATACAGAGTCCTCTTACTGAATGTTGTGTCATATCAAGTGAGTACACTTGGTGAAATGCTCCCTAGGTTTAAATTCTGTTGCGACTAATTTATTTAAGCCCTTGTCACATGCACAACACATCGTCAGCAGTTATACAGAAATGATGTGAAATAAAATAGCAGGTGCAATAAACAAGAATGAAATGGATTACTTTCTCAATAATTCTTTTTCCCGTGAAATGGCAAATATATCCCAAATACAAATTAAACATGAATTGCACATGAGTTTAGGAAAATCTCCCTAGTACATCTAAATATGTTCTGGATATGCGCACACACCAATACACACACACACACACACACACACACACACACACACACACACACACACACACACACACACACACCATGCCTCAGGCAGGACATCAGGACATGAACTCCATCTGGATACCGCTGGCACCCCGCTGCAATGTATGTCCTATATGAGAGATGGATACACACACACATACACACACATGCGCACACACACACACACGCACACACACAGAGTTGTCATAGAATGCCCTGCTTATCCAACGCATCACACGCCCCTCCTTCTAACATCAACTGACATGGCTGACAGAAAAAAAAGGTGGGAGAATTTTTTTCTTCCCAAACAGCATGCCAGAGGAAGCTGGAGAGCAGAGGGAACAGATTGTGCCCAGATTAAAGAAGGCTTTTCCTTTTCAGATTCAAGGTTAAAGCTACAGCGAAATAAACATCACTGTGTCCTGCATACAAATTTGCTGACAGAACTAGTTACTAGTAAAAACTTTTTTGGTACATGAGCAATTGTCAGGATTTGGTCCCCAAGACCTAAGTTAATAATATTAATAAGGGAAATTGTTACAATATAACTTATCTAAGTTAATTTATAAATGTACTCATTTTTTCTTATGTAAGGCAAAATGAAAATTAAAACTTTTACTGTTTGTTTGTTGCCTGGGAATATAGCCGTTTTGCCTTGTCCTCATTAAGCCCCATTACATTTGCATAGATTATTTAAGTATGTTAAAAGTGATAAGTGGAGATAATATCAAAATGCTATATTTCATCAAAGCAATCATCCATCAATCCATCCATCATCTATATTGCTTATCTGTCAGGGTTGCGGATAAGCTGTAGCCAATCCCAGCTGACATAGGGAGAGAGGTAGGGTACACCCTAGGCAGGTCGCCAGTCTATCACAAGGATAACACCCATTTACACTCACATTTACACCTATGTGCAATTTAGAGTAGCCAGTTGACCTCATCTACATATCTTTGAACTGTGGGAGGAAACTGGAGGTTCTGGAGGAAACCCGCACAGGCACAGGGAGAACATGCAAACTCCAGACAGAAAGATTCCAGTCAGTCAACAGGTTCAAACCCAGAACCTTCTTGCATTGAGTTGAAAGTGCTAACCACTGCACTAAAAAAAAAATGAATATGGGGTCTGTTCAAATTACATACATAACTTATATTGAGGTTATTTAAAAAAGTTGAGTTGGTATGTTGTTATATACTTTAAGTTATTTGAATATTTACATTGATCAGCCATAACATTACAGTAAAACCACTGACAGGTGAAGTGAATAACATTGTTGGCACCTGTGAAAGGGTGGGATATATTATGCAGCAAGTGAACAGTCAGTTCTTGAAGTTGATGTGTTGGAAGCAGGACAAATGGGCAAGAGTAAAAAATTTGAGCGACTTTGGCAAGGGCCACATTGTGATGGCAAGATGACTGGATCAGGGCATCTCCAAAACAGCAGGGCTTGTGTGGTGTTCCTGGTATGAAGTGGGTAGTGCCTATCAAAAGTGGTCCAAGAAAAGACAACCACTGAACGGTGACAGGGTCATGGGCAAGGCTCATTAATGTATATGGGGAGCAAAGGCTAGCCTGTCTGGTCCTATCTCACAGACTGCAGCACAAAATGCTGAAAAAGTTAATACTGGCTATGATAGAAAGGTGTCAGAACAGTTTGTGCATCGCAGCTTGTCAAGGGGCCATGCTAACCATTGTCCACCACCAAAGGTGGAGGACAGGTTACTAGTAACCTTGACACTGGCCACTTGAGAATCAGAATTGGACCATGGAGCGATGGAAGAATGTGGCTTGGTCTGAGGAATCACATTTTCTTTTACACCATGTGGATTGTTGGGTGAGACATTTTACTTGTAGTTCAAAGACCTGAGCATTGTCATTTTGTTATATTTTGCTGCTTTGTTACTTTGAGAGCATGAAAGAGAACTTTTTTTTGTTAATATAACACAATTCAGTCACGTGGAACTGCTATATGCTTTTGAAATAAGTACATTCGATGAGCTTTTTCTTTCAGTGTACCTTTTCTTGTTGGATTTAAGCATTTAATATTGGTTATAACAACTAATATGTATTAATTCACTTTAATGAGAACCTGGAAGGTTCAATTTAATTAATAAATCTATGCTAAACTAACACAAGACATGGATGTTAGATTTTACACATTTATTTAATGCTTGAATTACTTAAAGAAAGTGAATGGAAATAAGTGTCTAAGTAGATACACCAAATTATTTTTTTTGAGTGTGCACTGCTCTGCCACCCTTGAAACAACCAGTTTCATATAATATGTATTTTTTGGTCTTTTAGTTGTCTTTACCACTATGGCATTTTTTTTTAAGTACTGAAGACAACTTAGTCACTTGTTTCACTATTACCTATTTTTATATTTATATTTTATATATTCCTATTATTATATATTTCTTCTTTCTTTAGTCATTTAGCAAATCTAGCTAGCTAGTTCTGCCCATCACACGACAGGTGAAATCTAGCACATGCTGTCTTAGAGACATGTGAAGCCAGCCACTGCATTTTTTTGAATTTCTGCTTGTGCTGCGTGATAACACTGAAAAAAAAAGCCTCACTGAATTTACTTAATTCAAAAGATTTCCATGTGAATTTATTGAGTTTCATTAACACAGTTTGTTTTCGTATGACAAATTGTTCTCAAATTCAATTCAATTAAATACATTTTTTTACGATAGTTATTTCTTCCCGTCAGTGCCAACATCCTTGAGACATTTTAATGTGACTGGATCATGTTACTAGTACATGGATCAAGCTCACTCTCTGCATAATTCAAACTAGTAATTAGAAACATATTTTAATTAAATGTAGTATAAGCAATGAAATCACGTTTTGTTAAGAAACTAAATATTTTTTATGTAAACTATATTTAATATGTTCTCCTAAATCTGTCTAACCACATATTCTCTTTTTTCAGTGAAGGAGCTAGACACACTCAGATGAAAATAATAACTAATTTTGTTCACTTGGACTCCCAGCCATTCTTTATTGAAATCATAGTACAGTATGAATTTCATACTTAATATGTCTGGCTTAAACCTGTTCAGACAATAATGTCAATTTCACTTATTTTAAATAATAATGTCATCAAACCATAGTTGGGAGTGAAAAGGTGTTTTCTTGTAAATTAAAAAGTAATCCTGTCAAATGAAATGATAATAAATATTTTAAGTATTGTTTTTTGAACTGACCTTGCACAAAGGAGATATATGTACTATATAGCTCAGTGGTTAAGACGTTGGACTAGTGAGCGGAAGGTCATGAGTTCAAATCCCAGCACTGCCAAGCTGCCACTACTGGGCCCTTGAGCAAGGCCCTTAGCCTTCACTGCTCACTTGTATAAAATAAGATGTATGCAAGTCGCTCTGGACAAGAACATCTGCCAAATGACATAAATGTAAATGCAAATGTATTATACACAACAAACTGTAGTTATGCCTAAATTATTCTATACATCAACCAACAATACTGATTTCGTATAATGAACACATTCTGCATTCACATCAGCGTGCTTGTGTGTGTGTGTGCACGTGTTTTTCTTTGCACCAACACACTTGATTCATCTTATGAACAGCTTGATAAGTGCCCAAAATACAAAATACTAAACATAAAAAACCATGAGCTGCGCAGAAAGGGAACTGAAAAACTAAAAGGTAATAATAATGTGATATGAAGCAGCAGGGCATGAAAACTTAATTACTTTTTTTAAACAAATGAATCATTTTGAAGATGTTTAAAGAGAAAGGAGCAGAAATACACAAGACACATAAATTGCGACATGAAAGCCATGACAACAGGCCAAATGGTTTATCTCGAAGCAAAGTGACTCATAGTCTAAATACCCCATGGAGCCAATTCACACTTAACACACCAGGCTAGAAATATTCAGGATGAGGTAAGTTAGTCATTTTTACTGATGATTTTATAAAACTGTTACAAAATAAATAATAAATAAAGAATAAAATACACCTGCAAGCCTGTTCCTCCTGTTCCATTTACTCACTTCTATAACAATACAATCAAAATATAAAAATCTTGTTTTCATGTTTGATTTACCTTATATGCATTGTAAATCATCACACTACCCACACAACATGAGCTTTTAGATATTGGTGAAGGCATCATTAGCAAAGAGTAATTCCAGCAGAGCCCAATGTGTGA
Source organism: Notoglanidium macrostoma (assembly GCA_030068235.1). Lineage (NCBI taxonomy): Eukaryota > Metazoa > Chordata > Actinopteri > Siluriformes > Auchenoglanididae > Notoglanidium > Notoglanidium macrostoma. The sequence continues at coordinate 7,403,659 of JAQQZR010000033.1, forward strand.
GTACCAGACAGTAATAAACACAAGCAGATGGAGAATCTTAATGATAAGACAAGGGGTTTGAAATGGAACAAGACAACTCTAATCAAATGCAGATGGTATGGACATACTCCATTTAGAACTGAAAATATGGCACCATATAGAGAGACTTTGTTCTTTAAACATCTATCTTTGTTTATGAAAATTTCATTAGTAAACTTTAAGGTTCATTTTCCACCAGTAATTATAGGTAGAGAACATGGCTCATTTACTACCCGGGTGAAGACGTAAGAATGTTTGTGAGCATGTTATCACATGAAATTTTGGGCAATCATATATATAAATGTGGGCATATTCTGCAAAGAACTGTAAGTTCTGGAAATTTCATCTGAAACTTCACCTGAGACAGTGATAAATGATTTAAAGATATTTACAGAAAGGTGCATTCCTCTAAGCTCACAATCAAGTACAGACAAAGAAAACCCTCCAGTCATCATCAGTTCTGTAATAATGTCTGGATAGGATGCAAAATTGAGTGAAATTAAATCTGCAGGATTCTGGGCATTGCACACAAAAGGAAAATCTGTCAGCACTATGCTGAACACTATATGGCCAAGAAATATGTGGACACCTGAACCTCACATCATTATGTGGTTTTCGCTAACTGTTGTCACAAAGCTGGACAATTGTATAGATGTCTTTGTATGCTGTAGCATTAACATTTCCCTTCATGGCAACTTTGAGACCCAAATGTTCCAGTATGACAATGTGCCTGGGCATAAAGCGAGCTCCATGAAGACATGGTTTGCCAAGGTTGGTATAGAGGAACTCTCTTAGCCTGCATAGAGTCCTGACCTCAACCCCACTGAACACCTTGCTGATGAACTGGAACACTGACTGCACCCCTGGACTCCTCAACCAACATCAGTGCCTGACCACACTAATGCTCTTGTGGCTGAATGAACACATATCCCCACAGCCACGCTCCAAAATCCAGTGAAGAGCCTTCCCAGTAGAGTGAAGGTTATTATAACAGCAGAGGGAGGCAAAATCTGGAATGAGATGTTCAACAAGACCAGTGGCCAAAGCCAAGAAAAGTGTTAATTTAAACGTTGTTTTTGAAACACTGTTCTTAACTTAAGCAGTGTATTGTGTAGTGCAGTGGTTAGCACTATTGCCTCATAGCATGAAGGTTCTGAGTTCAACCCTGCTGGCTGACTGGGACCTTTTTGAGTGGAGTTTGCATGTTTTCCCTGTGCCTGCGTGTGTAAGACATGCAGATTGGGTCAACTGATTACTCTAAAGCGTGATTACTCATAAGTGCGAATGGTTGTTTGTTTCTGTTCTTGTGACCTGACTAGGGTGTACCCAACATTTTGCCTAAAATCAGCTAATGGATAAGCAGTGTAGATAATAGATAGATAGATGGATGCTCTTAAATCATGAACAACCAACCATTTCTGTATTGTGTGCTTTAGTTATTTTAAAATCAATAGCAAACTTGTGTCGAGTTGACATGTGTTCATGTTCAAATCTGGTCTTCAATTTTCAGCTTATTTTATAATGTATTTATGACATTCAAGTCTTTGGCATTAAGTCTTCATGATGTATGTAAAACTTTTGATAAAACACTAAGACCCCATTTACACTTGGTATTAACACATGTCTTTGGCAATTTGTTCACAACTGGACAGCACTAAATACAAGTGTAAACGACTTCCAAGACGCTTTGAAGATGCATTCGCTCAAACCACTTGCCGAGGTAGTCTGAGACGCATTTAACCACATACCTTCTGTAGTTTAAAAGCTAATGTGTCCTGATGCATCACCAACACGGATGTAACAGGAAAATACGTCAATAATGCAGGATGCAGAGGTTGTTTTGGTAACAGAGCAACATGCTATAAAAAATGGATGTTCATGGTTGAATAGCAAGAAAATAATGTAGGTATGTTGCGGGTTTATTATACGTTTTAATATAATTTTATATTCTAGTGGAAGTGATGTAGGCAGTAATGAAATTTGAACAAAAGTGGACACCTTGGAGACGCATGACAAACACAGGTGTAAATGGTGATATGCCACAGCAGGCCATTTATGACAAACAGCTTATACTAGGATTTGTTTGGATGCCCACAAAAATTAATTAAAATGCATGTAATCTTTGATATGGTGTTTTTGTGAGGAGACATTTCATTAGCATTTTCAGAAGGAGTCTTCAGTGTCTGTGTTTTCTAACAGTTACTCTGCATTCACACTAGCAAGCAACAAGTTGTTTGCTTCTCTACTGGGCATCTAGCCATCACTACTGTTGCTGCATACGGCTGTGCACTGTGCAGCATTTTCTTTTTTTATTTCGGATGAGAAATTGTAGTATGTATATATATATATGCTAAAAAAAATTAAGGGCCCACTTAAATCACACATCAAATCTCGATGAACAAAATATTCCAGTTGAGAATCTTATATTAATATTAATATTGTGTTATTGATTGAGAACAAAATGACGTAAGAAACCAATGGAAACCGGAATCAGTAACCCACTATGGCTGGATCAGTTCAGTTAACATCACACTTCAAATCAAAGTAAAAACCTGAAATCACAGACTGATCCAATTTATGTGAATTTCATCATGACAACTCATAATGTGGCTCAGTAGTGTGTTTGGCCCTCACGTGCCTGTATGCACTCCCGACAATGTTTGGGCATGATCCTGATGAGACAATAGATGGTGTCCTGGAAGATCTCCCTCTAGATCTGGATCAAGGTGTCAGTGAGCTCCTGGACAGTCTGTGGCATTACTTGGCAGTGCACCAATACATAATGTCCCAGAGGTTCTTGATTGGATTCAGGTCTGGGGAACATGAGGGCCAGTCACTGGCATCGATGCCTTCGTCATCCAGGAGCTGCCTACACATTCTGGCCGTATGAAGGCAAAGCATTTTCCTCCACCAGGAGGAACCCAGGGCCCAGTGCACCAGTATAAGGTCTAACAATGGCTCTGAGGATTTCATCTAGGTACCTAACAGCAGTCAGAGTACCGTTGACTAGCACATGGAGGTCTGTGTGACGCACCAAGGATATGCCTTTCCAGAGCGTGCAAGCAGTATAACGTTCACTCTGGCATTTTCAGATGTATGGATGGATGTGCCATCCTCGAACATCTGGACTACCTGTGTAACCCGAATAGGCTGCAGGTAATTCCTCATGCCACCAATAGTGATAACGGCACTAGCAAAATGCAAAACTAGAGAAAAATCATTCAGGAAGGATAAGGAGAGAAAAATGGTCTGTGGTAACCACGTGCAAAACCAATTTTTTTGAGCATGGTATACATATTTGTAGCTTTTAGTATAGTAAATTTATTACATGCATTGCAGATCACTTGTGATCTGATCGCTCAAGACTGATGTGGAATTTTAAAATTATACCTAGTTTGCTTGTTACTTTGGAATTATTGTAATCTAACTCAGGCACATGACAAAATCCAAGATGGATGTGGAAGTATTCTTAATTTTACACAACTTTGAATAAAAAACACTGTTTTTGTGACAACCATATATATATATATATATATATATATATATATATATATATATATATATATATAATATTTGTTATATAGACTAAAAA
>JAQQZR010000033.1:7411044-7424600 GCA_030068235.1 Notoglanidium macrostoma
CACACACACACACACACACACACACACACACACAAAGGCCAGGTCAGACATCATATACCCGCCACCCACACACACATCTGCGAGCTGTGAAAGGAAAGGTCAGGCAGATATCACACACACACACACACACACACACACAGAGCTACTGTATGAGTCATGCAGTAAGGTAGAGAGCTCTGCTTCAAAGGGAAGCCACCATTCAGCAATTACATGCTCATACACACACACACACACACACACAACCACAACTGATCACACAAGTCATTTATTCAAGATCATTTTCAAAACATCATGTCAATCCTCTGCAGTGCATGTCAGACACATGAACGATTTTGAAAAATTGTTTAAAGCATGAACAGTGCATTATGTGTATGAAGGGGGGACAGATGTAACCGATGTAACTGATGGTCCGTGAGAATGAGACTGCAGTAAGAATGAACGTGAGAACTGCACTGTGAACGTCTGTCCGTTCGTATTCTCTCAGACCTCTTCTCTACCACTGACCCTGCACGCTCTTTTCACTCCCTCTCTCCGGCAAAACAGTTGATCAATGCTTAATTAATGACTGCTGTGCCGTTATCTGTCCCTATTATGTGTGATGGCTTGAACATGGAGTTTAAAGGATTGCCTTCATAAAGATATATCACTACTGTGAGAGAGTGCCTAAGAAATAAATGCCCTATTATAGACCGAGAATAAAGAGTCACAGATTCTGTGTATGTGTTTCTATACATATATTTTTGTGTATAAATCTGCATATGAATGTTTTCAGACTGTTATCTCCTGTCTGTCTTTCAGAGCTGGTGACTCAGAGCAGTGCCCTGAGAGACAAGAACAACATACCGCAGGGAAAGAGAGAGAGTATGACCGAGAGAGAGAGAGAGAGAGAGAGAGAGAGAGAGAGAGAGAGAGAGAGAGAGTGCAGGAGAGAGAAAAGATATAGCAAAAGGAACAAAAAAGGGAGTGAAAGGGAGGGGAATGGCAGAGAGAGAGATGGAGTGACAGCATGGATACAAAAAAAGAAAGAGACAGATGATGCAGATGCAGGCTTCAGACCATCTGCAGCGCATGAGCTGATAATCCTCTGGAGTAAGAGCTACATCAAAGTCCAATGGAGGCCATCACATCCACCACAGCCATGATATATGAATACACATGACTAGATTGATTAGAGCTTGCATATTAATTTAAAACAGAGGGAAAGTGAGACATGGATAAAGTGGGATGATAAGAGTAAGAAAGAAGGGAAAATAAAACGGAGGGAGCCATCAGAGACTGCTACAGTGCTGCAGTTCTGCCTGGCTGCTAGAAGAAACCTGCTGGGTGAGTGTGGTGTGTGCCAAGCTCTGCATGGACAGAAGGTTTCTAAAAAGGGAGTTTAGATGTGAGGCCAGGACTCTGTGTAGCTGGGCATGGGGTGTGTTAGCAATAAGAATATTCATATTCGTTCACTGTATTAATCTTAAAAGTCTCATCTTATTTTATTCTTTGTTGATAGCAAGTTTAATAAAAAATTATATTAATAAAACTGTAGTGTAGTTGTTAAATATCATTAGAGTCATATTAGACTAATACACTACAGGCATATTCTTTTCCTGAAAAATACTTCTTTGTAAGAACTTCAGGATCCAACCAGGGACCCTGGAGCTGTGAGACATCAACGCTACCGGTTGCGTCACTTAAAAGCTTTTAATGTGTAAATGATGGAAACGGAAACATATGACATATTTAAAGCTCAAATTTCTATGATCACTGCTGACCAGATATTTAAATGGTGGCTCAATTTCACCAATGTGCTGAAACTGATATGTTACAAGTGTGTCGTGTACAGTTACTTTGGTAGCCACTTTAATTGATACCGCTACATTGTTTTTGTATAGCCAGAGAATATAGCTTGTATTTTCTGTGAGCGTGTATCCTCTAGCCATAATTGGCCATCATTGATCAGATCCTGACCTAAGAGCTGCTGGTGGATGGATCAGCCCAGCATGTACATTGTGGCGATCATCTGGCTGCTGGCTACAGTCATTAATATATACCTGGAAACTACACCTACAGTTACAGCAAATAAACTCATACTGTTGCGATGGTACAGGTTTCAGCACCTACTAAGTGACATTATATGGCCAAAGGTATGTAGACACCTGACCATCATATCCATATGTTGGCCTCCCCCAATCCACCATTTTGGAAGCACACAATTTTTCTATAATGTCTTTGAATGCTGTAGCTTTAAGATTTTCCTACATTGAAACTAATAGACATAACTAACAGGGCCCAAACCTGTTCCAGCATGACAATGCCCCTGTGCACAAAGCACGCTACATAAAGACATGGTTTGCAAAGGAGCAGAAGAACTCAAGTGATCTGCACAAAGCCCTGCACAAAGCCTCAACCCCACTGAATACTTCTGGGATGAATTGGAATGCCAACTACATCCCAGGCCTTCTTGCTCAAAATCATTCCATGATCTCACTCATGCTTTTGTTGCTGAATCCCCACAAAATCTTGTGGAAACCTGTCATGAAATGTGGAGGATGTCATAGCAAGGGGCACTATATCTGGAATGAGATACATGCACATAGGAGTGTGATAATCAGGTGTCCACATACATTTTGCCATTAAAATGTATAATCTCTCAAGGGGGTCCTTGATCTGGTTCAGCATTTTTGTCTAACAGGTTACAACTAATAGCAGGAGCCAATCAGGGGGTTGACCTTAAAAAGTGCCTAAACCATCATAACTGCCAGTTTAGTATGTAATCTTACTCTTAATGAAGCACTGCTATCAGCAAATTGATGAGGAAAGCAAAATGTTTAGCCATATAAGCGTTCCCTCTGATGGTTCTAGTTGTGTCTTTTTTTGCTGTTTAATTGGATGCTACTTTGACACACTTGATTATTGAATAAACTGATTTATATGCAATATTATGTTCATTACTTACAAACCATAATTCTTTACAAGAAAATATAATATCAGAGAACAATTGCCATTTTTTTATTTAGTCAACTGCACACACTCACACAAGATGAGCTTCAGCAAGAGATTCAAAATAGGGCAAAATCCCTGATCAAAATAAGTAACAGGGCAGCTATGCTCAATGGCAGACTGAACTACTTATCACTTCTTTCATTTGAAAAAGAGCTCACTGAAATTTTGGGTTTTGAGGAAATCTCATTAATCAAGACAAATACCACCACAGGCTAAAAAAAAAGCATGATTGCAGTACTCCAATGGTTTGCTGTGCTATGCTGCTTTGTGGTTGCCGGAGGAAATTGCTAAATTAATTTTGGTTTAAGTGTAAAAATATTTCAACCAAGGTTTGGGCTTCAGTAAATCTAATTTAGTTGTTCTATTTGTTATTCTGTGCTTCAGTTCTGGTTTCTTTATTGATATGCATACATTTATGTTCCTGGTTATGCTAGTGGTCTAGGATGAAAACTGAATAAATGTCATTTTATGAGGCCAGATGCTCACAGACTAACATATTATACACATTACATCAGTACATATGTATGAATAATTTGTTGACTGTCTTCATAAATTAAAAAGATAAAATGATCACTCAGTGATATAACTAGAAATATAAATTAAAATAAAAGAAGTGATAAGAAGTGATGAACACAATACATAGCAATAACGATATTGCATGCTCATTTTAGAGAATACATTGTCATTCCTAGCATCAAGAGTGAAGAGAACAACCTCTCAGCTCAACAGGACAGTACTCAAGCCCCTGTCCTTACATGGCAGTTCAGAGAGAGAGAGAGCGTGTGTGAGGACATTAGGCACCCTACAGCTATTGTGCGCTCCCCTCAGGCTGTGTGTGCTGCTGCAGCAGGAGGCTATGTACTCATGTAGACTGCAGATTTTCTCATTTTAATTTTAATAAACAGTCTTTGGCTGTGCAGGCATGTTGTGAGTCTGAATCAGCCAGTCTTCGTAATAAAGGACAAAACAGGAACCATGGAAAAGATTTTTGCACATATTCAATACTCATTAAAAAAAAAAAAGAAACTTATTCTATGAGCTGTTGAATTAAGTAATTATAACTTGCACTTGGAACTACATGATTTTAAACAAACTCAGATGTAACTGTTTATGTCAATCATGACCAGTCAATCTAATTAAGATTAATATTATTGCTATTTTGCAGTGCATCTTCGCTGATCATTGAATCTAAAACAGGATATATTAACATTTAACTACACACTGATTATTAATACTAGTTTGCTCTCTAACGTTACAGTCACCACCTTCATCACCTTTGAGAATGTGAAACTGCTTAGAGGTAAAAACTTGAAAGAGTACTGAGTCAGAAAACAGACCAGCAGACCAGGTGAGTGAAGTCCATATTTTTACACTTTCTCTGCTCGCAAGGCACTTGTACCACGTTGTTGAGTGCATGGTTTGGGCACACTGTCATGTAGGAGTCGGATAAAATACAATTGAATAGTAATGGAATGGTAATAGTAGGGGAGACATTTTGCCTTTCTGCTAGATAGCCAGGCCATCTACTGAAGAACCAAAAATATAAGCATGCAGCAACCTGCTACAATATGTAGGAGTTCATAACAATTAATTATGTACTTTCGTATTATGTGGAATCTTGAAGGCTCCATATGTTTGAGCCCTTATAGGCCCAGATTATTAGTTCATCTTCAGTAAGTACTTTATCCTGAACAGGGTCACGCAGGATCCAGAGGTGCACTGTGGATGAAATCACCCCAGATGGGACAGATTATTAGTTATTCAGTTATTTATCTTAAAGCACATTTTTCAGTGGTGACACTGTGGTGCAGTTTCAACCTGAGCTGGTGTTATTATCTGTGTGCAAGTTCTTCCCACTTCCTCCAGGAACTATGGTTTCCTCCCAAATCCCAAAAACATGTGAGCAGATGGATGGGCTATGGTGTGAATATGTGGTGCCCTGTGATGGACTGGCATGTCATCCATGGAGTGCACCCTGCCCCTGGAATATGCATCAGATCCATCGCAACCCCAAACCAGGATAAAGCACTTACTGAAAGTGAGTAGCCTTGAATTACTCTGTAACTACCATGAAAGTAATAGGAAAAGTATAACATTGCTAAGCTGAGGAATTTGGGGAGAAGTCTGCACCAATTAACGGATTCTGAGAGTTCGGTGGAATGTTCGCATAACATTCCAGCTTTATGTTGCATGTTGTATCTTTACAGATGCACTTTTGTACTTCTGTGTTGTCCTATATGTAGCACCTTGGTTCTGGAGGAACGTTGTCTCGTTTCACTATGTAATGTATCATCTGTATATGGTTGGAATGACAATAAAAGCCAGTTGAACTTGAACATTCATTTAACACAAAACGGGTTAAATCAATGGAGAGCGATTATTCAGTGGTTTTTTCCCCCCTTCAAACGGACATTAGAGAGCACACCTACAAACTCAGATGTGGACTTTCAAAGGCTTGAATGAAGCTAGGTCAGATGCATGTCAGATTATCTAACTTGTCAAGTTATCACAGTCTTTGAAAACCTTAGCAACCAAAATGTGGCTAACGTGGGTGAAAGAGTAATATAGGGACAGGGAGTGCAGGAGGGTGTGTACGCGCGTGCGTGCGTGCGTGCGTGTATGTGTGTGTTTGCGTGCGTGCGTGCCATGTATAATTTTGGCCTTGTGAGGACATTTGGATGGTTCTCGCAAGGAAAGTGTTTGTTTGTTTTTTTTTTTTTAGCAAAATTGAGAAAAAATATAACAGCTAAAAAGTAGTTTTTTTTTTCATTACTGAGTTTACGATTAGGTGCAGGCATAGCATGAATTAGTTGCATTAATCATTATGTCAATGGAAGGTCCTCACAAGGATAGTAAGATAGACGTGTGTGTGTATGACTCGGGGATAAGGCTGAGGTATGGGTATGGAAAGTCCTTGGCCTAAAAAAATGAGATCAGACCAATGCGCAAGTGCGCGCATTCTCGGGAGCGCGCTCAGTTCAAGCATAAACTACTGCAAACGCTGCTGCTGACTGCCTTCTCCATTCTTCAGTGAAAGCTGTGAACACGCGTAAAGAGTGCTACACGTCATATCATAACCTAATAATAAGCTAATGTAAGCCCAGTCAATATTAATGAGCACTGCAACACCGAACACCAACATTGTAGGTGATCTTTAAAGATATAAAGATAAGAAACAATAAACTGACCAAGAAAAGTCAGTTTTTAATCCCTCCAGCAGTCACATAAAAACTGTAGGCTGTATAAACTAACGTTTGATTATCTTTGGTCGCCAACACCTTGGTTACCAATCTTTACCTTTTAACACTCTCCGATATTTACCTTACGTCATAAAAATACTGCATCTGTTAATATGCGTCATAAATGGCAATTAGACACAGGTTTATCCTACAGAATGGTTCTCTCATCCATCCAACACGCTGTCCAGAGCTTGTCCCTGTGGCATATGGTTTCACTTACACGCATGCGGCACAGTAGCTACTACTGTACTGTACTTACAGAGATAGAGAGAGAGAGAGAGAGAGAGACATTACAGCACTCACTGGAAAATTCCTGCGAATTCTCCTGTACACACACAGACAGGAGTCCAGAAGTGTAGCAAATACAGTCACAACGTATTCACGCAAGCTCTCCAGCCGTAACATCCGTGCAAAGGGCGGAACTCCTGACATGCAGCCTGTATGATGTATTAAAAACGTGCTTAAGATCACGACAAACACACACACACACACACACACACACACACCGGCTAAAGAACTCACCCTTTCCAAAGAGGCGACAGGATCCTGCCAGTACAGCCGAGATCCTCACAGCAGAGATGTCCGGTTTTTAAAAAAACCCTGCTCTCTCTCTCTCTCTCTCTCTCTCTCTCTCTCTCTCCTCGGGTGCGTATATTTTCCCGCTCTTCTCTCTTTCTGCGCACTCTCTACTCCCCATACTGAAGTGATGCAGTAAGGTAACCAACAACAGAAGAAGGAAATGAAGAATAAAGATCAATAAGGGTTTAAAAAAAATTACTCTTCTCCACTTTAATGTGTGGCACTGACTTATAAGATGCCGAGTTCTTTTTTGCTTTATGGTCAGTGGGTTTTTAGAAGAAGACTGCAGTGCACCTGTCCACAGATCAGTGCTTTTTCTCACAGTGCAAAGGCATAAACCACACACATCCGTCAACATCAGCTGCGCATGGAGGAGAATCAGTGAGCTTGGGAAATTTCACACCCAGCTGACCAGGACAAACTTCATTCTCCTGGAAGAAAATGTTTATTCCTGGGGATCCCCTTGTCTACTCAGGACGCTAAGTGAATACCAGAACTCAGAGCAGCAAAGGAGGTCTATTCATTTTTCACTTAATGATAGCAAATGAACCCTATAGCCTACTGTTCTTCAGTTCTATACTTATACTACAACACAGTGTTTCTCCTTCAGAGAGTGTAACATGGAAGCTAAGAACCCATAAGTATCCAAAGATATGCCAGTTAACCCTTTTAATTGTTTGATATTAGTATTTTGCTTTTCAGGAAAAAAATATGACAGTACACCAGAGAAAAACTACAGAAGATATTTGCTGTATTGCAAATCATTTGTAATAACACTTTAGGGCAAGGAAAAGTTCTTTAAAACCCTAAAGGAGTTTTAATTTGTAGCCCACTCTGAAAGTGGAAAGGTGTTCTAGATTTAACCTTTCTCTAGTTTATAATGTCTATGGTCATTCATTCATTCATCTTCATTTGCCGATTTATCAGGGTTTGTCAGGCTTGCAGTCTATCTGGAGCCTTTTCTGGGAACACTGAGCGCAAGGTGAGGGACACACATCCTGTGACATCACAGGCCATCATGCGCACACACACGCACAAACACATTTCCTCATTTATTCACACTTCAACATATCATAATGGAAGGTTTTTGGGAGGTGGGTGGAAACTGGAAAACCTGGACTCAAGCAGACATGGTAGGCAGAAACTGAATACAGACAGAAACCCAAGCTCAGGATCAAACTAGGACCTTGGAGCTGTGAAGTAGCAACACAACCTGCTCCAAACATCTCATTGCATTATTATTTATAATCAGAAGTGATCAAAATCTCTCTCATATAAACTTAAAAACCAAGCGCAACATTAAAAATCTACATGTGTAAATGCATTACACTCTTTTTCTCTCTTTTGTCTCTCTTCTTTTCCCTTGGGTTCCTTCCTTGATCCCTAATGAGGAAATCTTTTATTTTTAGAAGCTATATCAATAGCATATGGTACACTCTGACCCCAAGCAGATTGAGACTTTGTGATATTATTAGATGCACACAGCTTTAGATACAAGAAGAAGATCTATCACGATTGGACAGTTATTTGCTGAAATTGCTGAATTTATTCACACTGTGTTGTCATACTGTTTTACTGTATGTCTGTGCCCAGATACAGACTCACAGAGATTCATACACACACCTACTGAAACATATTTAACATGTTCAACATGTTAACGTGTCTTTATGTCATGACCAGTGAAGGAGGAAGAGTTTATATTTGATTATCCAAATGCATTTTAAATGAACAGAAGCACTTGTGAAATTCAATAGTTAAATGGCTCCAAGGGTGACGAGCAGATGAGAGTCAGGGACAGTTACAGTAAGGAGGTTATGTTGGATTTTAATAGGCAGGGGATCTGAGGGTGTCCCATTATATCACTCCATACCCTCCGGGAGCCAGCCAGGATGAAGTGATAAGAGGAGGAAGAGACAGAGCAGGAGAGGTGAAATGGAGAGATGCCTAGAGAGGTGGTTTTGCTTTCTCGGCAGCCTCATCAGCAAGAATCAACTGCTTCAAACAGCAATAAAAACAGTGGCAGAAACAAAAGAGCTCAATAAGGAACATTATTGAATCTTCTTGACATATATGATTGTGGTTCATATCTATTGAGAAAATAAAAATGTTTTCCTCATAATTTTTGTGCAGAAGATTGTTCTCTAACATCACAGTGCCTTCTCTCATGCATATTAGAATCCGAACAAGAGCTGCAGTAATCTGACAAGGTCAATAAAGCAAAGTCAGTTATTTGGAGTTTGTCAAAAAGCATGTTAAAGAAAGATTCTCCAGTCTGATGAGACAAAAACCGTACTTTATGGCATTGATGATGATGTCTGTGGAACCCCAATGCTGATCAGCACCATTTGCACAGTATAGCATGGCATCAAGAGGACACGATGGACGCAGCCAATCCAGGACAATACTTGAAGAAAATCTGTATGTCAACCTGAATGTGTTAGAATGACCCAGACTAAGCAAAGAACAATTTACATCCAATCTGTCTATCTAATCTATCCAGAAACAAGGTAAAATGTAAAACCCTAGAGGGGAACTTTTAGCCCTTATGTGACTACAGACTGTATTATAATAAGTCAAATAAAGACAATTTCCCATTAATCAACAATTTATATTAATGATAAATTGTACATTAGTATCCATTAGGGCATGGAGTCCACAAGTGTATGCAAAACCTTCTGATCCATTTTAGATCAACATGGTGTAGTGGATAACACTGGTACCTCACAGCAAGTAGGTCCTGGATTCGATCCCTGGGATTCCTTTCCGTGTGGAGTTTGCATGTTCTCCATGTGCCTGTGTAGATTTTGTCCAGGTACTCCGGTTTCCTCCCACAGTCCAAAGACATGAGGATTAGGTTGATTGGCTACTCTAAATTGCCAATAGGTCTGAATTGTTGTTCGTGTGTTGGCCCTGTGATGGATTGTCGACCTGTTCAAGGTGTACCCTGATTCTTGTCCATAGTTGACTGAGATTGGCTTCAGCTTCCCTGCGACCCGCAATGGATAAAGCAGTACGGAGAATGAGTAAATCTTCTGTTTATTTCCAATTTTAAATGAAAATGGCAGACTTTTAGTGTAGTCTCAGACTTTTGGAACCCATTGTACGTCTTATATCTTTCAGACTTTTTCTTACAGATCAAATCTGTAAAAGTAAATTTGACTTTTCTTCAAATCTACTGCTTTCCTGTGTGTTGGCATGTCTGTGCAGTTGGAACACCAGTGTATCTCTGGATTTGCCTTTCTAATTATATTTTCTCTTCACTTGTTTAATCTTTATTGATTTACTTTTGTCTTCTAGTTTCCTTTTTTGCTTTTGCTTTAATATTTCTTTCCTGATTAAGATTCGGTAAAGTAAACATCCTTTTACTCTTCTCATTCCAGATCTTTCCTCCTACCCTTTACTATTCTTTTCCCTCCTCTTCTGTCAGCTCTCTTCTCTTCCACTCATGTCTATTCCTCTCCCTTTTTCTTTCCTCCTGTCTTCTCCCCTCCCCTCATCTTTCCTCCCTTCTCCTCTCCTCTCTTCTGTTCTCCATGGACACCATGTCTTGCTGCAGTTCTGCTGCGTGTCAGTGGAGGCTTAGGTTTTGAAGCTGGATAGTTTTAGATTCTTTTCCAGGTCAGGTTTTCTGACTTAAACCAGGCCAGGCCTGAAACTGCACGCACTGTGCAGACAGCCTATAGAGTCTCCCTAACCTCATTCACTGCCTCAAAACTAAACATATACACACACAAGCCTGAAAATTCATTCCAAATATGCAATGCAATCCATCATCTGCTGATCTTTTTAGGTGATGTTACTTACTTGTGTAAAATTAAACTAAAACTATAATGGAATACAAAATGTTTTAATTAATGAATTACTTTCGGGTTTTTTTTATATAGTCATTTCTTCATATTAGTCCACTTATTTCACTGTTATCAGGAAATTTATCTTGAATACTTTTTGTTTAATCTGATGAAATTGCAGAGAGTATTTAAATAGCAGAGTTTATAAGTGTCTGGGTGAATTACATTTTAAAATGTGACATAATTGCGCCATTATAGGAAAATAATGTGGTGGTGTGATGCATTACTACAGAAACAATAATAGAATGAACACTTTAATATAAACCTGTGATTACACAGCTTACTTCTTACAGAAGCCATACTGTTATATAAAATTAATCAACACCTTCTGACCAATCAGATTCAACAGTGCTATAATATGTAATAACTGTGTTGATGGCTAGACTCAGGAGAAGCCTAGCACTACATAATCACAAGTGCGTATTATGACCTATATGGATGGTGATGATTTTTTTTCTGATCTAACTTAATCACTTCACTTTTTAGGGAAGTGGGAAAATAGCCTTCAGCATGTCCTCACCATTCACTCTTTGGGATTTTTACCCACCTAGAATTCTTTCCACTTTCCAAAATTTTATTTTCAAACAACAGTCACTTCAAAGCATATATGTATTTTAATATATTTCCTGTATACATAGATTTATTTTTTTTATAAGTTAAGCATATACACTTTAATTCATGCAGTGATACATATATTTGCCAGACAGAAATTTCTATAGATAACAAACAAGTGGATCATCAATATGCATTTGCTGTATATTTGTTATATTTGCAGACCACAATTACATTTCATACCTCCTTATCACTTATAGTATTAATGACAATATATGATGAAGTACTGTCAATATAGAATGAGCTCTTTCTAAAATCCTGTGAAAGATCATCGGCATCAGACATCAACGCACCATGAAGATCTGTAACTAGTATTCTTTTTTTTTATTGTGATTGTGGCATACCTTGAACCAAGCAAGGTATGAATTTTTCCTCTGCATTGAACCCATCCAAGCAGTGAACACACACAAGTGAGAAGTGCACACATACCCAGAGCAGTGGGCAGCTCTATGCTACAGCGCCCGGCGAGCAGTTGGCGTTAGGTACCTTGCTCAAGGGCACTTCAGCTGTGGATGCAGAGGGAAGGGAAAGTGATGTTCCTTCACTCCCCCTACCCACACATCTCTCCTGCCAGTCCAGGGAACCAGCGCCGTTTCGGTTCCAAACCCACTTCTCTAGCCTTTAGGCCACGGCTGCCCCCTGTCATATTCTCAACATGAAAATGAAATATTAGCTATTAACTGACTTTAACTTAACAAGCGACTTAAAGAAGTTATTCCAGTATTTTTCCAGTAACTGTGAAAAATCATTTCCAGATGTAACATTTCTCTCAGTATTCCATTGGATTTATGGAAAATATATATGCAACAATATTAGACTGAGTAATATTTAAGAAGGGGTAGCTTGGAAAAGATACAGCTTTCTATGAAATTACTTTAATGGCTGGGAATCATGAAGGCTGGACTCATGGAGAATAGCTTGTGTGATGCCTTATGGTCGACATGCCAATGAAAATTTGGAGCTAGAATGGCTCAAACAAAACTTGTTAATATTATGCACTAACTTGTCCTGTAGTATAAATTCTATATATAATACATATATAAAAATGCAGCAATGTATCAGAAGTTATAAGATTCAAAGCAGATTCGAGGTTTACATTTGTTAGTCTTCTTATGTGTAAATTCACACACACTCAGGAGCAAGGGTTTGTGTAAATGCTTGTACGAATGATTTACACGTGAATAGATTTATAATCAACCTGACAAATGAAGCTCATTGGGAAGAACAGGATGCTAAAGGGAAATAGGATGTACAGGGCTATGTAGGGTATATAATAAGGCACCACGCCAGCTAGAAACATGAGCAACCAAATAGGAATATGTCAATGATAATGCATTTAATCCCTTAATCTCCCAGGACCAATTATGTTTGATGATGAATTACTGAATAATTAATGAGTTAGTGAGAATGAGTTAAAGCTTCACTCATATTTTGCACCATTATTGTGATGGGCTGCATGGTCCCAGTATCAAAAATAAGACTATTGTATTTTATCACATGCAAAAAACTGGTTTAGGAACTAGAGAGGACTGCAAACAGCATTGGAGAGTGTAATGATGCAGGATATTAAAAGCTCTTTATCATGCAATTTGATAATATTATCACTTCTGTATGTGCTCTTTGAGTAGATTATACATCTATACCACTAGAGGGCCTGTGTGAAGAGAAAAGTCTAGTGGGTTCATCAGACACATGTTTCACCTTAAATCATGAAACAAATTGAATGTTTTGTTTTTTTTTTGGATCTTGATTTCTCTTGGAGAGAAACCAAGACATGCTTATATGTAATGTTTATATCTAATAATCTGTAAAGACCCAGCTAATTTAACACTGGCAACTTTACTATACACTAACGTGTTAGTAAAATATCCATTTTGAATAGTACTCACTGGAAAACACTGCACAATTCATGACTTTTGTAGAAGATAGGGTTTTGGGATGTAGAAAAATCATAAATATCTGTTAGTTTGGCTAGGAGCATTGCTTGTTTGTGAAGTGTGATCTCAGACAGCAGTGAGAGGGGTGCTGGGGAAGTCGGGGTTTATGTAGGTAAAGTCCTGGAAATCTTCCTGATTGATGGCTGCAAGAACATCTGGATCAGAGGGAGTCAGGGCTGCGGAGGCAGCTGTGAAAAACTTGTCAAAATTTTCTCCTTTTTTCCCTCCCTGTAAAACAAGAGGGAATAAGCAGCCATTATGTGGAGCACATGCTCACGCGCACACACACACACACACACACACACACACACACACACACACACACACACACACACACACACACACACACA
>JAQQZR010000033.1:7425908-7442936 GCA_030068235.1 Notoglanidium macrostoma
CACACACACACACACACACACACACACACACACACACACACACACACACACACACACACACACACACACAGAGAAATATATTATTGAGGGGAACTGACAGGCCTGGGCTTGAACGGTGGCTGAATCTCCAGTCTCTCCAGTCTGTCCCAGTCTATCCAGCGGAAGAAAGGATGCTCACGTATCTCTCTCTCTGCATCCTCTCCCCCACCCAGACGTTTCAATGGATTCTTGGTCAAGAGCTAGAGAGAGAGAGAGAGAGAGATTTATTGGTCAGAATGCACCACCCCATTAAATATCATCATTTTAGAGCCAACTGGTTCTCTAAACCCTAGCTCAAAATTGGAAGAAGTGGTGCAGCAGACACTGTAGACTTTGCATTTAAATTGGTTTGTAGAGATTAAATTTTTTTCAAGTGCTTGAGTAACTGTCCATGTATTATTATAATTTTTTTTTTATTTTGGGTTTTAAAGCCAAGTGAAGTTAAATTATATTTCCTTCCTCACTCAAACGATTGCGTATTCATAGCCCACGCAGTCAGTTGACTGGATTTAAGTTCATTTTAGATGCATGGTTTAATATACTTTTAATAAAAGCAGAAGTGGATTACCCCTTTGCAAATGACAACAGCCTCACGAGATAGAGTCTTGGGATATGACACGCTTTGCTCCATGATGGACTGAAACAACTCTTCTTCATCAATACCATCAAATGGAGGCTGAGAAAGAGAGGGAGACAGAGAGACAGAGAGAGAGAGAGAGAGAGAGAGAGAGAGAGAGAGAGATGAAGTATCATTATTTTTGGTTTGATTTTCATTACTCTTTATGGGCATTATTTGATATAACTACATTTGTTTGTTAATTACAGTTCCTCTTTTTCCCATGATGTTTAGTCAATCTTGTAATCCCTGTTGAAGAGAATTAAATTCATCCATACAGTAATAAACAATGGGTCATACCTAGTACACAACAGTAAGGAATTTTATTGTTATAGTGCACTTTTATTTATTGTCCAGACTAGAATTAGGTTCAAATCAGGGTTAGTGGTTGTAACTTTTGTTGCATCTTTGCATCTATAAAAATTATTTTTACTAGGCAGACTACCTAGGAAAAAACATTTTCTTAGCTGTTTGAATTGCTCTCACAGTGGGAAATGCCCCACTTGCCCATTCAGACATTTCAAACATCTATTTTTGGATGGTACAATATGAGTTATTATAAGGAAATGATAAACTGCCAAAAGTAACATCTGATCATGGAAATTAACCTTAGAAAAGACAGAAATTCAGGAGGCAACCTATCAGATTAACCAGGGGTCATGTATAGTGAACCAGGAAGCCAACATTAATTACTTTAATAGATTCAGCAAGTATTATATAGCATTGTATAGTTGGTTTGATAACATTTTATAATTTGTTTTATTAATACATCATTAATAGGTATGAACAAAATATTAGTTATTAGGAATTTGACAATGAGCAATTTTATAACAAATGTAAACATTAACAAACATCAACACATGTATTATATGTATTACAATGTTTAGGTGTTCCTGTACCCTTACTATTTATTCTTTCATTACTAAATAAGTAAAACATTAGTAAATGTTTAAAAGTCATTTTAGTTATTTTACAAAGAATAATTCAGAAGTGTACCTTACTAATAGAGTCCTAAGTGTTTTCATTAATCCAATGTGTATATAACGTATTTGTTAACATGCTAATGTTTATTCTAATGTGTATCTTAACTGTCTGCAAATATGGAATTAAAAATCTTGTTAACAAATGAACGAATGCTCATAGGCATAAATTCGATAGTTATAGATGTTATTTTTTGCTTTATGTAAAATATAGTGGAAGCTGTTCATGCGTAGGTTTGTAATCCATCAGTAAATGTGCAGCTCTGATTTCTGTGCACATTAAATCAATAATCACTGCATATTACAAAAAAATGCCTTTTACATTGTATTACAAGCAACATTTGCTTTACAAGAGTGACCTTATCCACCCTCAATAAATTTTTATTTATGTGTGCTAGAAATGGTTATGTATCATTTTTAATCAATTAAAACATACATTACAACATGACATTTTTAATATAGAATTGTACAGTATTGTATAACACACTTATTGCCACTGATCTTGAATGGTGCTGCGGAAAAGAACCACTCAGAACCAAAATACTCTATCCTACACTAATTATTTTCCCAAGACATGTATAACTGCAATAATTAGAAACTCTCATTTATGATTACTTGTTCATTTTCACATTTGATTAATTTAATTTGCACTTTTAGCTATTAATGATCCAATAATAAGGTGCACACGCATCAACTTCATGAGCTGTCATTCTTAAACTATGTTAATGTTTATAAACAAAGGATTGATATGTTCATCACTATTAAATGACTAGTTAATAGAGTATACATACAATAACTCAGTGGTTCTCAAAAGCTGTTGGAGACAGGGACACTTTTAACTGTAACACAATTTCCACAGACCCCGTTAGTATAGATGTACTGTATTTAAAGACATTTATTAAAAGTGTTTAATGATATTTTTGATATACCTCACTTTCAGAAACACTGCATTAACTGACATGAACTGCAGTATAAAAATTCTGAATAAGTAGACATGTTATTTATTTTTTTTCAATTATTGATGTATTTACAAATGTTATTACAAGCTGTTACCTTAACTTCTCAACTTCTCTATTTTGAAATACTAAAAGTGAACATTTAGGTTAACTAAAAACCACCAGTGGTGAATCTGATTTCCCACCTGCATTTCTGTCATTTTTAAGGTTAATTTGCCACATCAGATGAAATTGTTAGCATATTTTTGCACATTTTCATGCAATCAACAATAATATAAACTGTTTGTTTAGTCTGTTTGTTAAAAATGTTTGTTTAGTCAAATTATGTATAATTATGTATTTATATCTATTACATGATGTATTAATTAAAGTTATCTCATCATTGGAGTGACCATTACATATTTTCTGAAATAGTCGGTCTACTGTTTTTCAAACACTCACTTAATAATCTTCAACTGCATATACATTGTGTAAGACAACACATTCTTATTGTTTACACAGAATATTTGGTCAATCTAATCCTATATGTTGTATCCAGTCATCTATTGCTAACACAAATTAGGAAGTTAATCGTAAATTAGTTAAATTGTGGATGAACTAGTAGATGCAAGGGTGAGCACTAAAGAAAGAAACAGATTGACCACTAATGAAAGACTACTATTACCTTCTAACACATTGTTTCTTGTGTTGTACAATAATTGCTACCTTCAGTGCTACTTTATTACTGCTTTCAATCATTTAAACAGAACTGGCAGAACTGTATTTACACGTTCTAGATGATCACAGCATAGCTTAAATATGTAACACAGCCTGCCTAACATGTATTCAAATCTGAGCAGAGAACGCAACTAAAGGATTCTGCATGCATTCTGCTGTTACTTTTAAATTTATGTTAATTGCAAGCAATTTCAAAGAAAGCACTGTATTATATCATGAATGATTCCCTTGACAAACGTGCTTCATATGTAGACAATGAGAATGTCTTTGTTTTTCCTTCCACTGTAATTGAGTTTGCGTGACGATGTACAATGAAAACGTTTTAAATTGGTTTAAGCAGTTAAATTACACCAGATATTTTGCCAGTGACACTGATTACTTTGGGTGGATTCTGCTGAAAACAGTGAGCCCAAATTGTTCGCAATGGTTTCAAATGACAGAACACAGAATCATTAACACATTGGCCTGGGTGAATCATTTACAAATCATCTGAGACTTGTTTTAGAGTGTCAGTATTGAAAAGTTCGTTTCAGGAATCATGTTCAAGGAATTTAAAACATTCTCATGACAATAACCTATGGAAGAGGGTATAAGTTAACATACCTGCCCAGCCAGCATCTCATAGAGGAGAACCCCATATGACCACCAGTCTACTGCTTTACTGTATGGCTGATATGCTATAATCTGACAAATAAACAAATAAACTAATAATTAAACAATGCTCCTTAAGCAGGACTGTATCATTCAACTTAAAGGACAAGTCCACCCTGAAACACATTTATTTGCATTGAAGAACATATGATGTGTTTAGTGATACTGTTGCTTGATGCTGAATTTTATTTATTCCTGTGAGAAGTTTGTGATTGTTTGCCTCTCTGACCGAGGAGGATATTGCTAGAACTGTTATGTCTAATAGGAGAAGTTTTCAACAAACAAACATAAGTGATAACAGTCTAATCTGGCTGTTACCTCCTAAACACCAAAGAGCAACAATTTCTTTCTCACTCACCATTTTCCAGTGACCTTCAAATAAAAGGTTTCAACAGGATGCCCTTCATACAACCATCTAGTCGGTTTGTAGCCTTGGCCAGGAGTAGATGTCATCAGGTGGTTTCCAACATTCAACAAGAGTTTTGATCTTTAACCATGACTTTCTCCAGCTGGTGGGTCAGCAGTGGTGGCCAAATCACTGTGCCAAAGCCAACACAAGGCTCTTTTCACAGCTTCTCCCAACCTCCAGGCCACTGTTTTCGGTCATAGCCTCTTAATCTCATCCTAGTCTCCGACTCATCAGACTCCTTCATTTCCTGGGTTTTAAGGTCATCTAGGCCCAAATGGCCATTTGGTTTAACTGCTTCAGGACCACATGGGCTGAACATGGGCTGGGGTGGTAATACCATTTATGAATCCCCAGATTGCTGGCTGAGGTGGTTTTTGGTCCTCTGTGGTTTTTCTAGGTGCTGAAATATCAGGTTTATTCCCACGAAGAACATTGTCAAAACTGCCAATCAGTTGTCAAGTTAATGGATCAGAACTGCAACCTAATGTTGGGTGATCATGTTCTTGATGTGGTCTGGGATGTGGCAAGCCATGCCCAAGGTTGATGGAGTCTTATGTATCCAGATCACTTCACCACTTGATTCTGAGGACATTGTTGCCACCCAACCCCCTGCCCCAATGAGAAGGTGGTTCTTGCCCACTGCATTGGGGGATTTGCTGTGTTTGTTCCTAGTCACCCTGTGGACTCCCATGAGCCCATGACTGTTTTTCTTGGTGGTCCAGAACCCCTCAAAATCTGAGTAGGTGCTTCAGTAGCTGCTTCTAAAAGGTTGGGGGGTGATGATAGGAGTGTTTGGCAGTATACTCTGTCAAGTCAGTGCCAAAAATGGTACAGAAATACTTTTCCCATCAGCCCCTGCACTGCACATTAGTCACATGCACCAGAGTCATGCTGTAATCTTCTGTAATTTAATAAGCACTGGTATTTACGTTCTATCTATGGTGGCACATATTGTCTAGCTTTTGTCACCTTCACTTCAGGTTACATATATTTTTCCATGTTCAGCAAGGTATTGCTCATGTTTATTTCTATGAGCTTCACCAATTAAATGTTTATCTACACTTGCATCTGCCAGGACTCAAAATCCTGACAGACTCTTACAACCGGCTTTAATCCTCCTCTTCATCTCCACCCAAAAATCATTCTCTTGCTAAGTTGTAATTGATGGTCAATACTGTAGATTATTCACTTTTTTCGGTCATTTCTGCTAGTGTTGCATCGAGGGTTGAATCCAGATCCTCCTCCAATCTGAACCACTCTTTGATGATATTCATTTTGGGCCACTGGATTCTGTCCCTAGTCAGTTGGGATGGGTTTTCAGGGGTGGTGGTGGTCTTGCCCTACATGTGGTTTATGGAGGAAGTAGGTGAGGAGGGATCCCCAGTACTGTGTTGTGCTTCCTGCCTGGAGTTCTCCTAGAGCTCACCAGCATCTGTGTCTGTGTGCTGCACTTGTTTCTCTTTTCTTCCATATTTGGACCTTGCCTGGTCTTTAGCTCCTTTGTATTCTTGCAGTTTTTAATTTGAAATACGAAGTAGAAATAGTAGGGTACAGCGGAATGTAGCCTTTTGAACAACTAAAGATCACATATTAATTATAAATATAGTTATACAGATTCTAAGTACTGTCATTCAGGGTGGATTTTTCCTTTAAAGATATAATAAGAAAATGTCAGTAGACACATATAAAGGCAACATGCCTCAATGTTTTAAAATGTTTACAGCAAAAATCATATTATCTTTGTTAATAAGGGTTAACAAAGAATACAAGGAATTATTCCTAGGTGACTCCATCAGAGTACATACACTGCTGTCTTGAGTGTATGAAAATTTGATTATAAAGAACTTAAATGAGCTTAGTTAATGAGAAGGTAACCCTAAGTGTACAATTTAGAGTCCAATATATAGACAGTATTTGTGTGTTTAGCATTTTTTTTTGTGTGTGTGTGTGTGTGTGTGTGTGAGAGAGTGAGTGTGTGCCACATAATGAAATCAATAACATTGGGGTTAACTGCTCAGTTAAAGTGGATTTCCACCATAAGTGGTTTGGGTCCATGCAAAGTGTAACTGTGATTGTATTATATTACTGGATATGCACATGTTACAGCATCGAGAGCAAGTGATTAACACAATGGCATTATTTGTATCTGTATCTGTTTAATGCTCCAAATATCTGTATCTGTATTCAGGTTTAAAACATTACTGCCTCCACGGTCCCAGGTTAAATACTGAGCTTAAGTTTTTTTCTGTGCAGTCAACTTTGGATGCTCTCCTTGTCTTGAATATATGCCTTCTTCCTCCCAAAACCTGAGCCAATGGTAGAAAGCTACCTGGTTAACTTTAGCTAGCTAGCTAAAGCCTAAGAGCTTGTTGAAGGGGAAGGAGTTCAATGTCTCAGCATGCTATTTGCCTACAGTGACAGTAAAGTGTGTGGCAAAAAGGACAATATCAGTGAGCTAGCTGACTAGCCTTCACCTTAGCTAATTAGTGTGAAGAACACATGCCTGAATTTACTTCCTGATTAGAGTTCTCCACCCTTTTTTTACATGATTATTGTATTTTGTTACCCAATCTGATTTGTGTTCCATGGCCTGTGTTTTTGGCAACTAGTCAACATTAGCTGTCTCTTTTTAAGCAAAAGTACAAAAATGAATTTGAGCATGATGACATATGAAGTATTTGAGTGACTGTATGACATAGGCATTAAAAATATCCACCTAATCTAACCAGAGCAGATTTGACTGTGATTTACTACTACAGACTTGCCAGGGAGACTCACAGACTCTCTAGTGATTTTTTTTTTTTTCATTTAAAAAATTCATGTATTTTTTACAGGTCTTATGATTTTGTGATTTCACTTTTGTGAAAAGTGATTTTTTTTTGTCATTTTCATAGAACATGCTCATCGTGCATCAGAAATATTAAATTAGGGCTGGATTCCCCTCTAATAATAACATACTAATGCATGCAGGACTCACATGCAGGGTGCGTGCATTTATACACAATCACTTTCCATGACATACATTGAACACACACCACCTCCATTACAAACAGTATGAATATAGTCACATTTAGATTCGCAGGCACAAATGAACAAGCACACACATGATTACTGATGGCTGAACGTACAGTTTGAATCACCGTGTTAAATGATTCCAACACAGAGGCACAATAGAGCAGAAAGAGAAAACAGCAGAACACATACTGCATCTTGTATGAATAGACAGGTGACTGGAGTAGGTAAGACTGCATGATGTGGTCAAAAATATCTCATTGTGATTATATTTTGACATTTTGAACTGATTTGACAAGGTATATATAACTAAACGCAGACAACATGAGGCAGGACTATGTGACATCAGCAAGGTGCATGCCTATTAAGGGAAGATCTGTATGGATTTAAAAGGCTTCCTTTGCTTTGATAGTGTTATAATTACAAATGGTTGATTTTACTGCAGCATTGCATCAGATGTCCTAAAAAGGAATGTTATAATTAAAACCTCTCTTGATTAATATAATTACAGATACCAATTTTGTAATAATCTGTGATGTGTGTGTGTGTGTGTGAGAGAGCTGAGGTTTGGGAATCAATGAACCTCAGGAGCAATGTAGTCCGGAGTGCCACAGAATGTCCGTGTGGTGTCTCCCTCCATCATGCCTTCCCTGCACATCCCGAAATCAGCGATCTTTATGTGGCCCTCACTGTCTAACAGCACATTATCCAGTTTCAGATCTCTAACAGGAGAGAGGAAAAAAGCAAAAGCTTCCTTGTAAGGGTCCATCATACTTGGCTGCAAAGTATGTGAAGAGTTAATAGGTTTTTCTGTCTTGTCAGCAGTACCTATAGATGATGCCTTTGCTGTGCAGGAAGAAGAGGCCCACAGCTATCTCTGCCGCATAGAATCTGCCAGAGGAATAGTATTTATTCATGTCAACAAGTTCAGATAGTAAGAAATTAGAAATAGAGGGAAAAGGTGCAATACTTACGCAGCATGGGGCTCTTTAAATTTTCCAACAATCTGAATATGAAACATGAGATCTCCACCATTCACATATTCCATTACATAGTACAGACGATCCTGCAGCCAGAAAAAATCTATTATACTATACATTATATGATATTATACAGAGAAGCAAAGCCTTCAGAAAGTAAATCATTGATAAATGTTGAACAAATATTTGGGGATAAATATACACATAAAGCAGTAATTTGGAAGTGCTAAACATGATAACATCAATAACGCTTACAGTCTATTACATAATTATGCCCTGTCAATTTTAAATCCCTTAGACACAGACATCTCCCCCCCTCACTAGCACATTATGTAATCCCCCTTAGACAAAATTTAAAAGAGCAAGCTGTTCTCATTAAGTAACCCCTCCCCTCAACACTATTAATGTCCTTGCTAAGGAGCATGAGGGCTAATTAATTAATTTAATAATTGAGGCTCAGATTTAGGCCAGTAGGCGAACCCTTATTAATGAAGTGAAAATTTTACATTACTATCACATAAAAGTGCTATGCTGACATCTCTTGGTCTAGGATGACCAATACGCTGCCTGCAGTGATATAAGGGGCACTTGGGTCAGGATAAGGGCAGTTATGTGATGGAGGATAGCCTGGAGCAATAACACTGCAGCTGTTCCATTGGGAAAGATGGGACACTGAATAAAAGGAATACTTCTGGTATATGGGGCATATCTTAGATGTGTGCACATGTACAGTACATTTTCTCTGTGCACACACAGAGAGTACACACCTCAGTCTGGAAAGCGCAAAAGAGAGAAGTGAGGAAGTGAGGACGGCCATTCAATCCCAGAACTCTCCGCTCCACCATGGCGCTCTCCGTGTCCTCGTCCTGAAACAGCACATCCTTTTTCAGCACCTTCACTGCAAACAAGCGGTCGTTCCCTCTTTCCTCAGCCAGCATCACCTACAAAAAAAAATGCATATTCCTTAATAGTACATTTTCATACTATATTTTCTGTACCTTAAAAGTAGTTGGTTGTTTTTTTGAGATTTGCCTCCTCTTCAAGACAGTCCTGATTAAGACATCACCATGACCTAGGATAAAGCAGTTACTGAATTTCGATGAGTAAATTATTAAAATACTGTATTATTATTTATTATTCATATGTTAATAAATGTATAGCTGTTTCATTCAACCCTCCTTATATAATCATATAACCCTTAACACATGAGACGAAAGCAATTTTAATGAAGCAAACAGTACTCAATCCTGCAGAATCTAATATTTAATTGCATAGCCTCTCGTCCCCGCTCTGATTTCTCATTTCCATATCATGTCTCTCATCCCTACCAAGCAAACTCGCCTGGTGCTGAATATAAAACTGCAGTGTTTCTGCAAGTCTAGCTGAACACAAATGAACACTGTTTAAGTTAAATTTAACCTTATTGTTGTTCTCTCCTTCACCTGCTCATTGTCTGCATCCTGTGTCTCTTCTGTCCCTTCCTACTGAGTGTAACCCTGCACTCTTATATAAGCTCTACTGTTGTGCACACACATTCAAATGAGAACATTCGTGCGGTGCACGCATGCAGATCAGCATATTTATAGCAGTCATGATCTGTAAATATCGCCACAGCAGTCATATTTCTTATCACATCTTTACGGGCAGTTGAATGTCATACACTGACTCGAATTTTGAATTCTAGGACTTCTAGACTAATCCTAATCCTGTAAGAGGACTACACCCAGCAGCATATCATGGCAATAGATTTTAGTGTGACAGGATAACATTAATA
Source organism: Notoglanidium macrostoma (assembly GCA_030068235.1). Classification (NCBI taxonomy): domain Eukaryota; kingdom Metazoa; phylum Chordata; class Actinopteri; order Siluriformes; family Auchenoglanididae; genus Notoglanidium; species Notoglanidium macrostoma. The sequence continues at coordinate 7,436,043 of JAQQZR010000033.1, forward strand.
ATGACATAGCCTCAAACTAAATTATGTCAAGCTTGACTTATGCAAGTGAATTTTTAGAGTAACACTATTATAGGCAATATACTGTCATCCAGCATACAGTCTAGCAGCTTGTTTTGAGCAGTTTTAGACATACCTTTGTTCATCTTTGTTCGATACAGCATGTGTGTCTCCACTGTCACAGTGTTTGAAGCACACACACAACAGCTAGTATCATTAACCATGGCTGGCAGGTTTCAGCAAAATTTCCAGCACAGCTACATCTCAAAATCCACACAAAAGACCTGAAGCTAGCCCAAAAAAATTACCATTGGAAAAATGAGACACATTTTTCATCTTTTTCTCAGCCTTTGTGTGGGAAACACGGTCACCATTGTGCAAATGCATTTCTGATTTCCGATGAACAGACATTACCCACTCCAAAATCCCCCTTTCTCTGCTAGATACAATAGAAATGCTTCTGTATATTAGAGATCATATATAGATTGCTTGCCCTTACACTTTGCCTTTGTTTGAGAAAGATTATTAGATTTATTTCTGATTATTTGCTGCAAAAGAAGATCTTGGCAGCACTGACTAAACCCTTAACTGCCATGATAAATGAGTGCTGACTCCTTTGTAATTCATTTCGGAGAAAAGTGTTTGACAAATGAATACATGTAAATGAAAATCATTATATTTTAATGGAGCGGTTCTGATATATGATGCATTTTTATATGATGTATGTTCTATAAGCACAGGCTAAGCTGTCTTGATTGGGGGCAAAGTCTTGCACCCAAAGTAGTGACATAGCTGACATGCAAACAGCTAGATAATTTGGATGATGTCTGAGCTTTGAGGATTCAACTGTTATGTGCAAATTGCTGAATGATGTGTCTAATTGTGAAAGAACCTGTTAAAGAATGCTCAAAGGTGTGTTTATAATGTTTAAAAGTGTTTATAGTAATCAAGCTATAATTTCAGACATACTTTAAAATCTGTGATTTCAGTACTCCCATGCAATAGTTCTTTTTAGTTTCTTCATTTCATGTGTTCACATGTATCTATATACTTGCCATGTATACAGTTTTCCAGGCCTGAAATGAACTCTGTCACTAGTTCGGACAAACTAAACTAAAAATGATAAACATTTCCTTTCAGTATATATAAATTTTATATTAAAATCTTTCTGGCTGGCTTTTTAATGGTGTATACACATAGGCTTTGGGCTTTTGCTTTTGACCGAATACAATGTGGTGTTTGTGCTTGTGGTACCTTGCCAAAGCTGCCCTTGCCTAGCACCATAAGGAAGTTGAAGTCATGTAGTCCAGTTCGGCCCTTTCCCACTGGTAAGCTCGTGGGTGGAGGACTCACAACAGGTGAGGTGACAGCAGGCACAGGTGTGGTAACAGTAACAGGAGCAGGAGGAAGAGACGGAGAGACAGCAGAGTCTGGCTCCTGTTGAGAAACAGACAAACACAGTAACAGAAAGAGACATTTATGTATGAGAGTTATATATAAATTAACAACCAAGAACATTGATCGCTTATGAGTGGAACTCTACTGCCCCCATGTGGGCATGTTCAATAAAGGAAACCATTAATGGTGCATGAATCTCTACAGCCTTGTTTCCGTAGCCCTCAGGGAACCCTTTACAAATTGTATCCTGTGTAACATTCTGGACATATATCAGCAGGAATTTAATGTATTTAATTACTTAGCTCATGTGTTTTTGGAGCTGGGGTAGAGCAAAAATGTGGACCATCTGGGGATCCCTGAGGAGTGGATTGAGAAGCACATCACTGAAGGCCTGAAAGAGACTGCAGGTACCTGTAAGTCTGGATCAGGTACAGGGATATTGTAGTACTCTCCCTCATCCTGGTTGAGCAGTTTAAACCATCCGCTGACAGGACGACGAAATATCTCACTCACTCCAAAGGAGAGAGCTCCCATGAAGTCATTCCGAGATGTGCGATCCCAGTCCCATATCTCTATTGACAAGCGCCTGTCCCACTGCCTGCCTCTCACTGAGCTATTGAGACAGATAGATCAATAGACAGAGAAAAGGAGATAGAGGAGGAAAAATAGAAGTGGGAATAATGCAGTGTAAGAAAGCGAAAAGGCACAATTACAAACATACAGAATATACTAGAACATACTAATCACTGTTTAAACAGAAATGTATAAACAATCCAAATCAGGAAAAGATTTTAATGTTTTTTTTTTTTTTAGAGAAACATGTATATAGATACACACTCACAAGACAAAGCTTTCATTCCACACAGGGTTTAGAGTGGAACGAATAGTCTTGGTTTTCTGTTTGCTGTGGCTCTTGGGGTCTGGAATGAGTTTGAGCTTCACATAGGGGTCAGACAAGCCATTAGGGTCCATGGGAATCAGGTTTCGTGCTTCACGTACTACAAACACAGGAAACATTAAAACAAGTTACAGTGAACACAAATTAAAGTATCGTTTTGGTGGCCAATGCATGATGTGCTAATATTTCAGACTACCTACTCGAGTATGTGTTAACTCATTATTGGGACATTTAAATTTGATATTGATCATTACTTTTTAGTTTCAAAAGAGAATAGACAGTTCTTTGGGTGCCCTGAACCGCAGAACTAAACACTCCATTTTTGAGGTGGAGGAGCTTTTGTTTCCATTCAGTTAGTTAACCAAAAGAAAATAAAAAGCAGGCAGTAACACAGAAATATACTGTGCCATTTTCATCAACACTCTAAGGGCTATGAATTATGAAGTATGATTAGAATTTGAAGGCTGTATATATTTGACTTTGTTAGACTTTTGTACTCTCAATCACATATTTTTAATTTACAGCAAACTTCTTTAACATCAGTTAAATTTTGCTTTATTTAATATATGCAGGATAGCTGGAATGGAGATTAGGTGCTGACCAATAATAATGGAAAGAACGAATGCATAAACAAAATTAGTGTCAGAAAGGAAATTTTAAAAAAATATTAATTGACAACTTAAGTGTGAAAAATAAAAAAGAATTGAAATACATTTCTAAGAAATCGTAGTTATAACACTAAAATAAATAATATGCTAGTAAAGAACTACATACAGTAAATAATATTATTCTCAGTTAGGTATAATGATTTTTTAACCCCTTTTGTGAATGTCAACACTGCTCTCTGCTGGTAAACAGCTGAACTGTGACAAACAACTGCTACTTTGATTTTTCTGATCTCCTCTTTACTCACCCTTGTGACAAACAGCTAGTTCACCTAATTCACCTCCTTTCTCTCTCACCTGTAACTGTAACACATCCTGTTTATTCTAACCTGTGACTGTCATCCTTGACCATCATTCTTACCTTTAACTGGGACACTTGCTTTTTTAAGCTTTGACCTTTATTCTTACTTTTACTCTCAGTTAAGCCCTTTCATTTACTCTAACCTGTATCTATAAAACCAAAGTCATCCCAAGATGAAGATGGATTCGCACCCGAGCAGAACACCGATGGCCAGCTAAAGGACTGTTGAACAATAGTGGCAGTAAATGAAGGGACACCCATATCTCTCAGGCCTCTGCCTACACATTCTCTCCTCATCTAAAGCAACTTCTTATCCTACCACACATCATGTCAAAAAAAGCTGGTTGATTTTTTAATTGCGCACCATTAAAAGACTGTCACAGTGATACACCTAGCGCACATGAAAATGTAGCCTCTTCTAGGTAAGACACTTCACATTACCACTATGAGTCTGGTACAGCATAATAATGAACCACTTAAGCACATACTTGGAGGGCTCCACTTGGCTGTGGATTAGTGGAACCTGCTGGTACACTATAAAATATTTGCTGTCCAGGAGGCACACACTGGGCATCCACTAGCCTCTCACTATTTGAGCTTTTGTTTCATAGACCTTATTGAATATGTCTAAACAATGGTGCATAATGGTCAGCCAACTGGGACACCATAACCATGAGGGACCATATAAACATACTAAACAAAAGGCTTAAGCCTGCTTTTTACCCTCATTTTTTCACAGGACATGTCCACTACCTGGGAGCATGTCAGCTTAGGCCAGGAGCTCTCAGCCCACCAAAGGCACGAATGTTGACAAAGGCATAAAAGACCAGCTGCACCACACTCAATCACACCCACATAATGTAATACCAAATCAAAACACCAGCAGGAGTATTTGCTCTGGCTCTACTGCATATCTGAGCCTTCAATTATGTAATAGGTCCTGAGTAGACAAACAAGCTCATAGAGTAACAGGGAAGGTCATGATAATCTCCCCCCCCCCCTATTCAGCACTCCTACAGGCTATATAGGATCCTCCAAAAGGGCACCTTCAACCTTCTAACACCTTATGAACATCATCCTGTGGCCACAACACTGATATGCAGCAGACTAACTGGCTCTCATTTGCAGGAGCACCCTGAACCCCAAGAGAAGAAGTTTGAGGCATAGAAAAACTTAACACAGCCAAAAAAAAACAAAACAAAGCAAAAAAAAAAAAAACTCAGGTACATGCCTTCCTTGAGGCATACTGTTGATTTATGACTTAATTCCCCTTTGAAGCCTCCTTCCTTTCAGATAGGACAAAAAAGGCCAACCCAAAAAGGTAAGCTGAACAGCAGCAAAGGAAACAACATTCTGCAAGATGCTGAAGGAGGCTCTCACATTCAAAACAGTGCTGATAAACCTTACAGGAAGCCAGTGTTCCCTGCTCTGAGATGTCTATCTATCTGTCTGTCTGACTGTCTGTCTGTCTGTCTATCTATCTATCTATCTAATTAATATCAAGTATAGAGCATTCCATAATTTTCATTATCTATAAACTCTAGGGCTTGAGTGAGAGGTACTTGCCATTAAATAAAAAAACATGAGTTGCAATATTACCTAATAGAAAGGCCCACCACAGCTATGTGGACGTTTCTCCTATTTACAATTACTATGCGTGAAGCAGACTGGTACTTCTGACTTGGTGTTAAGGAGGTGTGTACTGCGGAACCAGCACTAGGGTAAAAAGATCAACCAGTACCAAGTACAGCAAACCAAAAGTTTAATAAATGTGCCTAGACCCAAGGACAGAGAGGAGCTGAATCACGCAATTATTTTCCAGACACTCCAACCAGAAAAGTCCCTTGTTGTTTGGAGAAAACTCTTACTACCTTATAAGGACCTAGGGTTTTGCTTTCTGCCTTTATACATTCATTTGTGGAAGAGGAATCTGGCACAAAGGTGAGACCCCCAAGCACACCAGAGCTCTCTGCAGATTAACTGCATCTACTGCTCTACTCTTCCCTTCACCCTTATTTAATTAACACACTTAAACTTGCTATCTACGTATGTGATGGATATCATCTAAGATGTATCCTGTCGGAAACTGAGCTCTGATGACTTAGTTTAATGGATCCAAATATATTTAACTTATTTTTCTCTCACCTGTGACATATATGTCCTCCTTCTCTCCACGCACGCTCAGGTGGATCCGTCCTCTTTTCTCAGTGTGGTCATGCCCACATAAACTGGGTACGCTGTTCTCACACCGCTTATGAACATTCATCTCACAGCCTCACACAAACATACAGACAGAAAAAAGATTACTTTAGTCATTTTTAGCCTTCATTTTCTCCTCAATTCTATTTTTTTTCCAATTTTTTCTCTATTTCTCATTAGGTTTGCAAGACACATCGGAACGACTGACCATGCAGCAAGCTTGGAAGACTGGAAAAACATCTATTTGTGTTGTCTCATATGAATCCTATACACCTGTTTGACAGTGCATTTATTAGCTGCGCCAAGCAGGTTCAGACTATTGCTTGGAATTACAGTATCAACAAACAAGCCACACCTCTTTGTGGCAGGAGCATTCTTAATATACAAGCCAATAAAAAAAATATTACACTGACATAATTCCAAATCATTTGGCAGACATAAGGCCTAGTGCTATCATTCAAATATCTTCCTGCCGGGCGTTCTTCCCAAAACTAATCAGAGGCTACTTCATTCCATTTCTGCTTGCTGCTTCCAGATGTCTCTGCATATTTGTGTCTATAACTGAGACCAAGCCAAAGCATATTAAATGGCCACTGCATGGGACATTCAGAAGACACACCATACAGAATTGAATGTAAGTGGAAATGTCAATGCAAGGCAAAGTTTCTGCAGAAAAAACAAACACAGTCCCAAAATGCGAACAGAATATGAGAGCAGAATCGGTGTCAATCATCTATTATTAGTTTGTAACAGTCAGAAATAAAATATTCTTGCTCTCATCATTTTTGTCAATCCAACCCAGTCTGGATATATTGTTATTTGAAAATGATTTACCCAAGCTCTTGTTTAAATCACAAACAGTGCTTAATGGCCAGAAAGTGCTATGTTTAATTCCTATGCAAAACTGTAAAAACCAAATAAACATCCTTTTGCTTCTCCGTATATTGAGGTGAGACTCACAGGTCAAACCTCATGTACAGTGTCACCATCACTATGAACCAGTTTTAGTAATACAAGATATGAAAGAGGACGCATACACATTCAGACACATATCTCTATGATTACATCCCTGACCAGGATGTCATGCAGTTTACACTGGCATCATGGCTGATGAGAGATGTTAATTAAATTGATTCCATGCTTGTTAAGATGTCATGTTATTAAACATAATGTATGGTAAAATCCTGTCTCTCTGCATTTCCACCATATCACTGCGCATCAGTCATCATGATTGATGCATTGTGTATGATTGACAGTTCATTCAATTACAGGAAGATTCATTACAACTAAAGCCTTTTACCATCATTATGTGGCCCTTGTTGATTTGATGGCTTTTTAGTTTGATTACTTCACTCAAAAATGTGTCAAATTACAGTCTTATTCACACACACTTGACACTCTCACTCTCTCACTATCTCTCTCTCTCTCTCTCTCTC